>JAOEHY010058631.1:0-31829 GCA_025447955.1 Psilopsiagon aurifrons | reverse complement strand
AGCGATGGAGCATTCACAACTTCCCTGGACAACCCATTCCAGTGCCTCACCACCCTTACAGTAAAGAATTTCTTCCTTATATCCAATCAGACCCATTTAAACCAGCACAAGACAATCTCAGCGGCAAACATGTCCATTCTTCTCCCTGCCCTTCTGGATCCCTTCACCCCAGCTATTTGTTACAGACTTTCCAGTGTTACAGCTAGCTGTCCGGAAAAAGGGCTTGTAGCTACAGGTTCCAAGACAGCATGGCCAGACTGTCTTCCCTGCAATGATCCCTTTTTTCTGCAGCATTTGCAAGAGGCCTTCCTCAAATACTCTTGGGTGTAGGACCCGAGGCTTGCTTCTTGGAAAAGACCCCTGTGTTCACTTAATCTTGAAACACCCAAGATGATATATTTCCCTGTTTCTGACAATATTCTGGGCTAAGTCTGTTGGCCCTTGAAGTTTTAGGAAAGCAAGTTAAGAGACAGACTTATTTCCTATATTATGTACTTTGACTAAGTATTAAAAACAAGAGTCCAAAGATTTATCAAAAGGTCCAGAGCATCTTATAAACAGTATGCAGTAAGTCATTTAAACAGGGAGTATAAATACTGTCCGAGTCATTCTCGCTACTGCTTATCTTGAAGTTAAAAGCCTATTTCCTTTGTAAGAAAATTCTCCCTTTCTGGCTTTCACTGGTGTCTAATGATAAAGTAGAAATCTAGCCTGGAAGAGCCCTCACAATTCTAAAAAGGCTTAGAAGATGCAATACGCTAAAGGCACATGGCTGTAGCAAACTACTTTGCTCTCTCTCTGAATAACACATAGAAATGTATCTAATGGATTCCTTGAAGGATTACTTCTATTTATTACTAGTGACCTTATTACTCACAGGCAGTAGCTGCCTGTTATAAAAGGTAACTGACCACAATTAACACATACAATGTAACAGATTAGTTACTCGTTAGCAACTAGTAGTTATGCTATGTAAAACTGCAGTTTTGGTTTGGTTTTGTTATTTTTTTCCCCTCCATCAGAGGTACTAGTTAAATCAAATCTTTTTACTTTGCTGTTTGCTCAGTTCTTAGCATTTTATATCATAGATTTCCATTGAAACAAGTCAGGGAATCTTAAAAGAAAGAAGAATCAGTAACACTGAAATACAAGTGAATCAGGAATGGCTGTTAATTTCAAGTTTAAGCAGTGGTGCTGCAAGTGAGGCCTAATAATTTGTGACTGCAAATAGTGACAGATCTGTAGGTGGGAGATGGTTTAAATACAAATAATACTAATATTAACAATGAAAATCAACAGAGCCATGATTGCTATATTTACAATCATGCTTACAGGTTTGGCTGTCATGAATGTAAACACACAAGTCTTACAAAACTTAATTGTTCTTCTCAAAGTGTCAGAAGCTACTTTTCTTTTGGTATTTCCCTTTTCTTTGAGAGAGCTTCTGCTTTAATTCTTTTCCTGGGGAAAATTATTTTAACATGTATTTTAATGAGAATTGCAATAATGAATTTATCTACATCTATCAAACTAACAATTTTTATGCTCAGTTCACCATTGTTAACCCTTTTTAATGTGTATAAGCTTAGACTTGCATTTCCCCAAACTTTCATGTTTCAATTCTTTCTCTGCTTCTCTCTTTCAGTAGACAGAGAATACCACCAGTATGACATAAATAATACCAACACTGTTTATGGCAAACTGCATATATTGTCTTATACTCTTCAGACACAAGTATTCATACTTTGCCCCTCTGGTAGAAGGTATCATTTATAAAATATTTCTAAAAGTAGAATGTTTAATGATAGTGTCAGAATGCTCTCTCCATGTGACAATCCCATTCTGTCCACCCCCTGCCTCTCCACCAACTACCATTCCCACATCTTTCAAGAAATCCTTTGACTACAAGTGCTCCCTAAGAGAACTCTGCTTGGACTCCAGTTTTCCAAGATCTTAACATCCATTTTCAAGATCCTCTTACAAACAATTCAGTGAGGAATTCATCAGTGTATCAAAAAAAAAAATAAAAGCATATATTAACTGGATTCAGAAAGGATTTCAGCCTGCAATTAAAGAAAAAATTCTACTCCCTCTTCTTCCCCTCAGCAGACATGGGCAATTAATGCAAGTGAGAGCACGAGGGGGAAGAAAACTACTAAGGTTATGAGTAAGGAATATTTACAGACTGATCTTTTTTATTCCTTCACTATCCTAACAAGGATATTATCTCTATCCCTCCTATCCCTATTCTACTATCCTAAGCTGATCTGGAGGAAGAAAACAGACAAAGGAAACTAGTCACCATAATGCAAGTATGCCTGAGTGTTACATGTTATACCGACAAAGACATCTGACTCTGGAGAAGAAGATGCTTTGAAGATTTCAGAACAAATATAAAGATTATTGGTTTGAAGTTTCACTTTTATTGGAAAATATTTCGGCTTTTGAGAGACCCAGAATTCTGCTCAATGCTAAAAACCCCCATTTGCTTTAGAAGGAGCAGGTGTCATTCATACAGGACTCTACTGGTTCTATAAGTTGTATCAGTGGATGCACTGGTGAACTACCAGTCAGGAATTTATTTATTTAATTACCTCTTCTGAGTTTTATCTGTAGGTCAAAATACATTGTCTTTCACTGCTCTCATAGCATGCCTACTCCTTCCTATAAATTGTTTAACATATTCTTCCCCACAGAAACCCACGAGTTAATCTAGCCAAAGGGCAATAAGAGCGCAACAGAAATAAGGTGCCAAATAATACTTTGTTTGAACATATCTGTATGGTCCAACAGATACTTTCAACATATGCTCTTTTCAAAAGCTACAGAAAACCTTCATTTTATGTCCGTGTAGGTTTTTCCTACAGTCTGCCTAGACTGAATTAAAAATGAACAGAATACCAGTTCAGCTCTAACACAAATGACAAGACAAATAACAGTATCCTAAGACCAAAGAACACAGAAGTCTGCTTTCTCTCTACAAGACCTTCATCTTCTTTTTGAAATTTTTCTTCTATCCATGTTTCACGTTTTATAAATTATGACAGTATTTGCAGGTCTCACATATGATCAGCTTTTCATGCTACTAGAAAGTAGACTCCAGTCATAGTTTTGAGTTTCCAGATCCCAGAATGCTTTTAAAAAACTCCTTGTTGCCCCATTTAGAGTAAAATCAATTACTGGATAATTGATAGCAATAAAAGAAAATTCTAACTAGAATCCCCACCATTTTACCAGTTTCTAATCTCAGCTAAAACTTTTTTCAAATTTCCATCATTTATTTGATAAAAATAGTAGTAAATTCCATTAAAATAGGAGCAAATTCCATAGTGGCTAAATAGACATGTACATGGGAAGATCTGTGCCGCAATTTCATTAAGGATGAGGTGTCCATTTAACTTTGGTGCAGTGTCCATCAAGAGCAGAGGCTAATCTTGTTAGAATCTCAGTTGAATGATGCTTATGAGATAGCACTAAGTACTTAAAGGAGCGTAACTATTGTTCACAGAGTAGAACAGACCAGCAGGGATTTGAACATGTAATTTGAGTGTGTTTAGATATTGCATCTGAGGTTCAGATACTGATGCAATGACTTCCATTTGTTTGCACTAAGAAATATCCTTCTGCTGCTCAAAAAACATCTTGCCCGTATCTAAAAATCAAAGAAGCCTCACATAATTTCCAGACGTGTCTACTGTAGATAAACAACAGTAGCAGTAAAAAGACATTCTGGGAACTAGTGCCACAGAAATTAAAAAGTAGGAATCCACAGATTTTATATTACTCAGATAATATGAAACACCATTATGCATTTCAAAATACTTGCTGTCTCTAATCGCCTACACTGACCAGTGCCAAATGCCAAAGCTATGTATTTTTAAGTGATTTACTCTTACTACTTAATTTCTCCTCATTACAACAACAGCTAAAAAACAGATTAAGGATCAAGAATGAAAACTCACAAATTACAGATCATTCTACTCAGACAATTGCAATTGTGATACAAATATCCTCTCTGTGTGCATGTAAAGAAACATAAATTATCACTTTGAAGCAAAACTTGATAGTGGTAATTCCCACCTTTCTACTTAAAACTTAAACAGAGGTCTTCAGAAAAATTTTTATGCAGCCAGGAGTGTCTAAAAGTGTCTAGTGTCTAAAAAAACTAATACTGCCAAATTTCAGCTCTAAAGGGAAATTCAGAAGGCATCTCAATGTAGTATCTTCACAGAAGCAAGAAACATGCTGAATAAATTAAAACCCCAAAACATTCTCCATTACCTTTTATTTAACAGCTACTTGTAATGTGTGCATTAGAGATGCATATACTACAATAAAAGCAACTCAAAATTTCTACATATCTTGTTGTTACTGTGAGGTATGTTATTTTCATAAAATCATTCCTGCATCTTGTACTGTCTCACTTGTGCAAAATACATATACGTCCTACAGAGTGACAGTTCCTAAGTGTTTCCATAATATAAAATTCAAGGTTGAAACAAAAATTAAAACCAAAATTAATGAGTTATTGCTCCCCAACTGAGGACATATAAAAGATACAGTGCTGTACATCAGTATCAGCATCAGTACATGCTGTGAATTAAGGAGATTTAGTTTGAGCTACTATGAAAGCACTTAAATCCAAGTACATGCTTCCAGAAAAATAAAGCACTATTACCTAAAGCAGCTTGAGGTATTACCCGTATCTTGAAACAGTGCCGCATGTAGGAATTAAAATACAGTATTTTCTGAAGTATTCACAGAGGGATCAACACAAATGTTTAGCTGTCATTATGCTGTAATAAACGATTTCAGATAAAAGATGGCACATTAGCAGAAAGGCTAATGCAATTAGACTGATACTGTTTTAACTAGATACTCATACTCAGTCCTTTTCAGACATGAAACACCACCTTAATCACTCTTATATCGTGCACATTCACTATACAAAAAGTAAGGTAATTGCGTTTTAGGTTAACCCAAATTCTCTAACTAGAGCATGGCATTAGGAAACTTTGTAAGTAAGACACTAGTTAATTTACATTTTTACTGTAAAAGAATATTATATTCTATAGCCTTATGTAATCTTTGATCCAGAACAAGAACTTCAGAACCCCTAGGCTTACCTGAAAGACCATTTTATGCTGGTTTTGAATACTAGGACAGACTTCAGAGATGAAAACTTATTTATGTGCATGATTAGTTACTACGAGTATAACATGTTTGTATCTATACACATGAGGTTCTGCAACCAAACTCAATAACTGTGCTAACATTAAAAACTTGTGTCTGCCTAAAAATAAAGACATCCTGTAGAAAGGACTGACAAAGTCACTGACCCATACGTTTCTCCCACTTGCCCTTTAAGGCAATAAAATACATGTAAGCATCTAGGCCTTGCTGAATAGCAAGGATACTAGTGCAATTTGAGTTTTTAGAATATCACAGATTCTAATGTGCAACAAGATCATCACATTCTGAGATAAAATATAAGTTTTCCAATAGGTAGATATATAATAAATTAGATTTATAGCAAATAAATTGTCTTAAATTAACTGTAATGATATTTTCAATTAAACAATAATCCTAACAAAGGACATGGGGGAGGATGGGAATCAAATGCCTATTCTCTGGAGAGTGAAATCTGAAATAAACTACAGTTAAAATGAAAGATGAGTTTTACATGAATAATAAAAGGAAAAATGCCTCTCAACAAAGAAGTTGTTTGCCTTCATAAACTCCTGCATATCAGGATACTTAAATTTTATTTGATCGCTAAATCTACGTACTTCCAGAAACATTTTCTACAGTTCAGTTATAGTGCAAAGTAAGATTATATTGCTACTGAGTTCATTTCTCAGTATATAACACCAATCTGAGTTGAAGTATGACAGATTTACATCTACAGGTTTTGACCAAAAACCAAAAAAAAAAAAGAAAGGAAATTACAGGCATTTTATTGCTGCATGGCAAGAACATTTAAGAAACTCAGTGTGTTACAACAGAGAAGAGGGCTCAACTTTTTAGCCTTGTCTAAGCAGTATATGCCTATTTCCAGCAACTTGGTTTAAGATACAATGTGCAATCCACTGTATTTTCTTCTGAAAAGCAAATACCTCCTATGCAAGCCCTCACTATAGCGCATAGGCACATTACGCACAATAAAGACAGATTTACTGTGAAGACACTTGTGACAACAGAAATTGATACTTTGTTACTATGAAAAAGCAGATATTTACAAAGGAATTGCACAAATATCTCAGTGTCTTTTAGCCTACAGCTGCCACACAAGGACATACTACATATAATCATTGCTTGGTGATCTACAGGATATAAATTGTCACTCTCTATTCAGCTCATGAACAGGATGGCTGTCTTCCTCACAGAAACCAACAGCAACACTAGCACTAAAAGAAAACCTTTCTGGCCATCTACACAGGAAATCTGAAGGCTGAATTTTGAAGTATTCTCTCAAGGAGATTTTCTACTCATCAGAGTTTGATGAAGCGTCACTGTTTTGTAGCTTTGGTACCACCATAAGCAATACATTTGCATCCCTGGAAATGTTCTAGGTCAGACTGGACCGGGCTTTGCTCCACCTGGTCAAGTGAAAGATGTCCCAGTTCATGGCAGGGAGGTTGAACTGGGAAATCTTTAAAAGTCCCTTCCACCCCAAAAAATTTGATGATTGCAAAATAAGGAATCCAACCTTCGCACCCCAACTTTGGTCAATAAAACATCTGAGACAGAAAATTCCAGGCTTAATCTTTGCCTTGTGGCATCATTCTGACATCAGTTTTAATCATATAAAATATTACTTTTTCCTTTTTTTTTTTTTTTTTTTTAATTCCAACAAAAGGTAGTGTGATTCTATTATTTCACAGACTGTGACTCTAATAGTGTAGGAAATATGCAGGAACCACTTCATGCTTGAAACAAGAATGCGTACAACAGGATGGTTAATCCCAAGCAAAATCTTGTTCAGCTTCTGCAGGCTTAACTGTAAGGTGGTACTTTACTGTAGGTAAGGGGCATGTTCAACATAAAGAATCTCCTGAAAATCTAGTTGCCAACTAAGAGGCTGTATGAAAGCAGTTTTTATATTCAATCATTTTGAAAAGTAAAGGGAACTTGTTCATATTTTTAAAGCTGACTTTTTATTAGTAAGGGAAGTGCTTTTTCAGTAACAAATGCCACATATGAGGAAAATTAATGGCCAATATTAGATAAAACTCACCTCAAAAAAATTGAAAATAACACAGATTACGACTCAAGAAATTGTCAAAATTTGTTTAGGCAAAACTGCATTACTATACGTTGCATTACAGTTCTTTAAACTACAGACCAACTCAGCACAAAAATCATCATCACTGCAATCAGCAACCATATGATCAGAGTCAAGACCACAATGAAGGACTGATTTGGCTTAAAGGTTAAAGCTAGGATTAAGGACACAGAGAAACTAATTCTTCTGTATGCACAGCAGTGTCATTCAAAGAAATGAAAGACCACAGTTTTCTTCCCCAGGGGTGTCTCACAGAGTACAATATACTTCAAAAGTAATAACTATGGATTCCTGCATATTTACATTTAAAAACCAAAACTTCTTGAAATCCTAGCACATGAAGAGTAGTTAATGTCTAGTATTATGTGTATAGCAGTATCTGAAGTATGTTGTGAGTAGTCATTGCAGTTGTATGAAATGAATACTTATGTCCCCCCTACACTCTTCAAACAAAAAGCTTATAAATGGTTTATTGTCAGTGCTACCGAAGGTCAAACAGCTCTATTTTGTACAATAAAATTAGTTAGACTAATGTTGTATCTGGTTTAAAGAAACCTGTCACTTTATTCAAAAAAACTATACCTAATAGTATCAAGTCAAGTGTCATTCTTCAAGATAATGATCCTCACCTGTGCATCTTCAGTTCTGAAGTACATCTTCTGAGCCCATTATCAGTATACTCTATTTCCACAGACTGTCATCAAAGTACCCAAAAAAGATAGAGATAGATATATATATACTGAACAATCCTAGTATAAAATAGTATTTCTTATCACACTCATGCAGTTCACTTGTTCCTTAGTGCCTTGCTTTTCTTCTCATTTCTCCTGTAGTGTTGGAGTTTTTTTCCTTCTCCTCATCTTAACATTTTGAAATAAATTAAAAGAAAATAACAATCCCAAAAAGCTCATGCCAGTTGGCAAGGAAATTAAAAATCACAGGTTCAAAATTACTTTCCTAGTTCATGAAAACATCTGTAATGAGACAGTTGAAAATGTGAATTGCTCCTAATGAGCTCAAAATTGCACATATTTTCCATTGTTTAATTTTGAAAACCTTCACAGATATTTTGTGTTATGCTTTATTATAAAACAAAAAGTGGCCACAAGGCTGTGATAACCAATTTGTGAGATTAAAGTACTTGACTTGAATGGTTTCATTAACTTCTAAGTCATGAGTCAAAGTTAGCATAAAATACAACTCTTCTGCATTTCATAGAGGGTCTTACTCTCCAGTGATTTCCAACATTTTTGAGTCATTTGCACGGGGGAATAACAAGACTATCACTCCTGGCTACTATACTCACTTGCACAGCGAATAAAAGGATAAAGTACAGCAAAACCATGAGGAATAAGGCTCTAACAACTACTGCATGTGTACCATGGGCTTCTGCTGTGAGACAGGAGAACCAATACAGCTACCATCATCAGCTTAAGCTGCAGTTTCCATAAATACGTTCTAACCAGACTTGTAACAGGATGAAACAAAGCCAGCACAAACACATCAGCCACTTTTTATGACGAGATTTTAGAATGGCCAGGAATGCACTAGGTCACATCAGAAGTAAGTGCTAGAAAACTGCAGACAGAAAATGGAAAGAAATTGTGAGAGCATTTGTAAAAGTTTCAAGCCATTTCTAGTGCATATTCAGTTGTGACTAACTGTCATTATTCTGTGCATAATGCAGGTAACACAGATTCATAGAATCATAGAATAGTTAGGGTTGGAAAGGACCTTAAGATCATATAATTCCAACCCCCTTGCCATGGACAGGGACACCTCACACTAAACAATGCCACCCAGGGCTCTGCCCAACCCAGCCTTGAACACCACCAGCAATGGCGCATTCGCAGCTTCCCTGGGCAACCCATTCCAGTGCCTCACCACCATCACAGTAAAGAACTTCTTCCTCGTATCCAATCTAAACTTCCCCCGTTTAAGTTTGAACCCATTACCTCTTGTCCTATCACTACAGTACCTAATGAAGGGTCCCTCCCCAGCATCCCTATAGCCCCCCTTCAGATACTGGAAGGCTGCTATGAGGTCTCCATGCAGCCTCCTCTTCTCCAGGCTGAACAGCCCCAACTTTCTCATCCTATCTTTATACAGGAGGTGCTCCAGTCCCCTGCTCATCCTCATGGCCCTTCTCCAGGTTGGAAAGGACCTTAAGATCATCTACTTCCAACCCCCCTGCCATGGGCAGGGACACCTCACCCTAAACCATGCCACCCAAGGCTATGTCCAGCCTGGCCTTGAACACCACCAGGGATGGAGCATTCATAACTTCCCTGGGCAACCCATTCCAGTGCCTCACCACCCTAGCAGTAAAGAATTTCTTCCTTATAGCCAATCTAAACTTCCTCTGTTTAAGGAGAAAGACAGAGTGACTAAAAAAGTCTTCTCTCCTGGGTTGTATCATCTCTCCCACAGAACAGGGAAATCACACAAAGAGCCCTTGTGCTAGCCTGCCCAACTTCTAGGTAGACTATACTGTCTTTCCTACAAGAAAGTGAAATCGTGTCACTAGTAAAATTGCACATACATGATTAAAAGTGCTTTGTTATCAAAAATCATTCTGTGTTCACGCTGTCATTTGATTTTAAACCACAGCTTTATCACATGCTTAAAAGTTCGGGGGTTTTTTTATTATAGTGAAGAACTTCATTTCCTCACCAGTTCTACTTAATACTTACACAATTTAAGCTTCTAACTATATTGCATTAAAAAAAAAGACTATCATAACGCACTGGTCACTGAAGAGTTCTACCTATACAGCAACATCATACTGCAGTACAGAATCATATTCAGCATGACAACCTATCAGAAAGAAATTCCACTACCAAATATCAGAGTGTACTCACATCCATCTTGTAAGCACCTAAGGGAACTGTATGCAGTTTTGTAAGGAGAAGAATGAAAAGGAACAACTACATTTACAATAAATTCCCTAAAACTTTGAAGGATAATTATGTGTATTTGTTAAACATATTTTGGTAAACTATTATAATTTACATTTAGTTTATGGAAATCTGAAAAGTAAACTAAAATCTAACATATTTAACAACAAAAAGCAATTACTCCTCATACTACTCCACAGGTCACTCAATCCACCTTGTTCATTTTGATGCATTTCCCTTCACTTTCACAAGTCTCTTTGGTTGCATTCCACCTGGCAAGCAACATGCTCTTGTACAGCTCATTTTTTGCACTTTTCTCCAAATTGCTCTTGGACTTCTGCCTGTAATATACCCATGTTTCTTGCACACTATATTTGCTATTCAGCTTGCTGTATGTCTGCTCTGAACCGATGCATAACAAGGAGCTTGAGCACAATGCACAGCAGCAGGATGGAGATTTCACTACTAAATGTACCTTAATGGTAAGGATCTGCAATTCAGACTGTGTTCCTAAACAAATATAAACCCATTTCACAGATGCCTTTAAGAAGTGTGGCAGCTGGGGCCAGCATCCATGTATATACAGGAACAGAGAAGCAAGTAACAACATGGAGTCGGAGAAAAGAATGTTCCTGGCTTCCTCTAACCACTGCTGTTTGCTCCCACTCTCTCTCTCCACGCTGGGAACTGAAAAAAGTTTCCCTATAACCATGTAATCTCAGAGGACAACTTACTCATTGGATCAGGATCTTCCCTTTCCGTTTTGTAATATCCACCACTGCTACAAGACCCAGGCACAGGTAATTTCTGTTTCTCTCTCTTCCTTATACCTGCAAAATGCATCCATTTTTGAGAACTTGACCTCAAGTTTTTGACTTAAGTAGCAGAGGAAGCCAAGTACCCTGGAGGCAACTAGCAGCAGTTCAAGAAGCAGCCTAATTGCGACATCCAGTTTAGATGAACTAGAGTGAATCACTATGCAATCCTGGTCGCAGTGTCCAGCTACTCAACTATTTATCCACTTCTTCCAAACATATGGAAGCCTAAGTGTAAGATTTACTCTTGCAAGTTGAAAAGGCTGTCCTCCGTCCTTTCATTTCTGACTCCAGATTTGTTCATTAATAGTTTTCCCACGAAAATTCTACCACCAGACCTCCTTAGAATTAACAGAGCATGTGCTGACACTCTAGAAATGAAAATGTATTTATAAATAATGTAGAGGTAATCCAATTGCTTTTTATTATGAGAATGGACTCACTAAGGTGGTCCTTTTATACTCCCAGTTTTTATGCTAGTATTTTTGGGAGTATATCCCTAATATGCTATTTTAAAGATCTACTTATGCCCTCCAAATAAAACCACCCACATACGGAAAATTTCAACTGAGATTGCACTCTTGACAACCATTTGTTGATTTCCACAAAATCCTTAGGAGTCCTGACAGAACATCAGCCAAACAGGCTCCATATTTTACTTCCAAGGATGTGCAGACATATGTTACATGTCTTAGTAAAAACTTCATGGACATCCTCTTTCTTAAAGCTTGAAGGTACTTTGAAATCTACTATTTTTTTCCCCCCTAATATAGTTTACAAACTTCATTTTAGATGTCAAATAAATTACGTAAAAAACCTAATCACATCAGGTTTCATAATTTCATACTTCAGCAAGAGAAAGGGGTAGTATAAAAAAGGAAATCACTGTTTCTGTGGCATCTTCTGCTAACTAAAACTTTCCATTTAGGCAAAGGAAGCATAAATAAGGTAATAGACTAATAGATTTCAAACCTTTGCAATATCATTAAAATGACTTTTAAATAAATCTGCTGATAGTGAAAGAAAGAAGCAGCCTAGGATAATATGCATATGGCTTCTTTTTTAAGACCAGTTATATTCCTTAATTGCTTTCAGAAAATGTCTGACTACTTAATTCTATAGAATGTGCATGTGGCCTTTAAAAATCCTTGTAAATGAGAACTGCTGGCAGAACAATTAGCATTTAAAAGCTAGAATGACCTTAAATCTGTGCATCATTGTGATACGTTTGGACTTTAATATCAAGTACAGAACCAAAAAATGCCTTAGTTGCCAAGACAAAGAGCTCCCAGCACCAACAAAAGGATACTGAATAATAGAGTGAAGCATGTGCAATGAAACGTAAAGGACAAACTTTTATGATTATGTTTGATTTGTGTTGACTTAGCAACCAAGTATAAGGGCCTTCCTGGGCAATGAGCATGGAAAGGCAAGAGAAAAATCTTCTGTGTCTGATATAACATGGGTGTACTACATTGGAGAACTGGCCTAAATTATTTATCCCTATAATGAATTTCAAGTTTCAGACTATAATAAACTGCATAAATTTTGTTTGCAAGGAATCACTGGATAACTTTAATTGCCTAACTATACTGCAAATCAAATATCATCTAAACAAAATAGACTGAATGCTTCACTCTATATGTGTAACATATAAATATATGTACATGTTTATATGCAAGGTGTCATTTTATTTTAAATATTTGTATGTATTGCACACATATAATTCATGTATACTCCTATCTCTAGAAATGACAGCACTGGATTTGGGTCGGGAGTGTGATATACTACCATTGCTTATCTTACTAAAAAGAAGAATTCTTAAATCAAAAGATGAACATGCATAGTAGCTGAGTATGCAATTAAAACTTAACAATAAACTACAAATGTCCCCTACATGTGTTTTTTTTGTTGGTGGTGGTTTGGTTTGGTTTTGGGGTTTTTTTCCTAACTTAAAGCATTTCACTCAGTTATTGTTCTGGCTGTCATTCTCCATACTACTCAAAATTACTCTCATACTCCAAATTACTAAAAAATAAATATTCATAAAATACAAATTTATTTCTATATAGAAAATACTGCTGCCATTTTCCTACATTGCAATAAATGCAACTGAGTTAAATCTTTTAAAATTACACCCAATATAGATGGCATTCCAAGTATCATTTATTATTTACATGAATAATTCATGCAGATTCTGTTTTCTCACAGACAGTGCTGCATAACAAAGTACTCAATATATTAGTCACTACTACTATTAGTAGTTCAGCAGTAGTTGAATCTGGAAAACTGATGGCAAAAAAACCTCACTGTACACTGGTCATCCTACAAATAAGATACTACAGTGAATGCTAGTGCTTGACGTCAGTGAGATTTAGTAGTCCACTGCTCTTCAAAAAATAGGCCTATCAACATTTCAGAGTGTTTTACACAGATTCCCTAGCATATTTTTGCTCTACTTTTGGCAAATGCATTACCTTGTGAGTTTTGCACTTGCTTTGTGAAGTAAGTTTGCGACGTGCACATTGCTAGATAGGAGACTATTTAAATCAGATGTTAAGCCACATTAAGTAATTTACGCACTCATGCCAGGTGCTCCAATACAGATATCTGAGATAGCAATTTTCTTAATATAGCTTACGCAAATAATTAAAATTTAAAGAACAGTAGGTACATAAGTAACAGTTCATCATTGAAGAAATGACAGTTCCTTTTAAATATAGATCTTCCAGGATGTATGGGATTGTACACAGATTCAGAATATTAAGATATTCAATAACTCATAGGGATGTTAAGCATCAAACTAGACACCAGTCTGACTCACTCAAAAATACTCGGTGTAAAGACTTAACAGATCACTGTTACATTCCTCCACCACACATCCAGCAACCCAGACCTCCTACCAAATTTTTTCTGGCGGTGTTGACTACTTTTGCCAGCTTCTGTCTAATAATGTTTTCTACAAATAACCTTTAATCAACAGCATATGCTGTGTTTCATATAGGAACTTTCTACTGAAAAAACTCTTCATGCTGGGTTCTCACACAATGACAGTCCAATAAGGCTTATCAATTTTGAGTGCTCAACTTCAAAAGAAAATCCCAAAGTTTTGAAATACTCAGCAAGTTATATATTTTTATTAGTATAATCACATTGTATGTGTATATACTCATATAACAGCAATGAAGCTGGTGAAGGGTCTACTGCACAAGCCTTAAGAGGAGCAGCTGAGGGAACTGAGCTTCTTCAGTGCAGCGAAAAGGAGGCTCAAGGGGAGGACCTTACTATTCTCTACAACTACCTGAAAGGAGGCTGTGGAGAGGTGGGTGTTGGTCTCTTCTCCAGAATAAAATATGACAGGAGAGGAGGAAATGACCTTAAGCTGCACCAGGGGAGGTTTAGATTAGATATTAGGAAAAATTTCTTCACCACAAGAGTTATCAAGTATTAGAACAGCCTGCCAGGGAAGTGGTGGAGTCACCATGCAGGAGGTATTTATAAAATGTGTAGAGGTGGCACTTAGGAACACGGTATAGTAGTGGACTTGGCAGTGATGGATTAATGGCTGGATTTCATGACCTTAAAGTTCCTTTGCAACCTAAATGATTTTAGTGTTAGAATAACTCACATGTTTAGTGTATTGAAATAACCATGTGTGCACATACACGCACATAAAAAAAAAAAAAAATGGCAACAAAGCAAACTAGGAGAGGACTTTGGAGAGGAGATGAAGCCATCCAGAGAATGTGCAAACTATAAATAACACTGACAATTATACTTGTCCAAAAAGCAGAAAAAATAACAGGATGCATCTGCCTATAAGCATGCTTCTTTCACTCCTTGGAGTTCTTGAAACTTCTTCCTTGCAAACTGGTAAGCCTCCTTTCAATATGGCTAGTCAAAAACATGGGCAGAAAGGGATAGCTAAAATTATTCTTCCTGTAGTTAGGACAAGAGTGATATTTCTTCTATTGCTTTTTAAAGGTTCTCTCACCTTCTTAAGTTATCTGACACTGAGTAATACAGCACAGGCTGCAACTGGTTATATGCTAGAATTATACGTCAGAGCAGGTGATATAATTCTGAAATGGTTTGCATGCTCTAAAATTGCATGGGAAGATGACAACGGAATGGTGGTATTAGATTACATTTATTTCCATTAATCTTAACAAATGACATTTAGAACAAGGAACACCTGATGAAACTTAACACACATGACTTGCAAGGGATAAAACAATAAAGTGTGACACAACTTTGAGCCACTCGCTTTGGCAAAGTGTAGTTAAATACTTTGGACTAGAATGACCAAAACTGAGGTTTTGTTCTGAGCCTTAAATGTTCCAATTTCAGTGGAAAGAAAAATTCTGATTTTTAGTGTTGCATTCACTTAGCTTTCAAAATGTGATCCATATTGTGCTCCATGTGTGCTAACATGCGTAGTGTGGTAATCAATTCAGTTTAGTACATGGAATTGATAGAAGTAATTTCATTACTTATTAATATTGAAAAAGTGCTGAGATGAAATTTTCCTTACAAAGGCCTTTTAGCAAGACCTACTTTTATTACCAGTTAATATACTATATGGGAACATTCTATAGAGTCAGAGGTAGCAGCACCTACTGCAGCATACATCACTGAAATCTCTCTTGGTCTCAGCTTTTCACCAAAAAAAACCCCAACAAAACCAAACCCACAAAAAAGAGGTGTGGAAGAGATCCCCTTTCCTTATCCTAAGTTCCTTAAGTTTTAGAGTTTTGCAATGTGAAAAATGTCATTTTAAAATTTCACCTGCAAATTCATATGCAGCCGATGTAAGCTGACTGAGATGATTTACAGTAGCGAATTTGTGTCAATTCTCTCCTTCATAGAGTCTGTCAGTAACACAAAGCCCAGGCCTAAGCTCTTTATTAAAATAATGAGACTTCATATCTATTAAGAAAGAAAAGAGTACGCTGTATAATTGTGGATGCTTTATCAAAAATTATATAGCTGTGACAATGTTAAATTATGTGATAACAATTTTTATTTTCTCAGTCATTTAGTTGTTCTTTGAGAAGTTCTGGCAGCTACTTCATTAAAAATTCCTACCACTATATAGAATTTTACTACACAAAGTCACATTGAAGTGAAAGATACATGCACCATTGAGTTTAATACAACTTTGCATAATACGAATAATATGCAGCTATATATTTTATATATACAGTAATATATTGCAATGAACTATATTCTAAGCAGGAAAAACAGACTTAAACATACAATGTTTATGTGGTGAAAAGGCCAACAAAGACAAAGGCCTAAAAGCTGTACTTCTCAAAATAAAAACCTGCAACATCATTTCTTCCTTACAGCTCGAAGTCTTCCTTACAGCTCGCAGCAAGGCCCTATTCTTATGCTGACAATCCAAACAGAGGATGGAGTCCCCTATTTACATGTAGAATGGAAAACCAGAAACTGAGCTCTGACTGGCTGCAGGTCAGCTCAGCCACTGCACTGCATCATCACTGCCTTTTGAAAACAAGAAAAAAATAGAAACGCAACTCTGTTTTTTCTGGGCAAAGTTTCGGATAATGTTTTACAAGTGAGTGATAAGATCCAGCACTTTTACTCAAAGGTAAAATATCATTTCTTGATGAAGAAGGATACTAAGAGAAAATATGTGAGATAAACCATTCTTCCCCAACCTTAAGCATGTGTTCTTGCGCACTGTCTTACACTGCACAGTGTACATCTCTAAGAAAAAAGCCCTAGGAATTTAATGCTGCATATGTGATGTGTTTATGAATCTGCCAGTCATTTGGACTTTCCTGCATTTTGTCAGATGACTAATTACCACTAGAGTACCTCCCAGGGAGTTTAGCTACTTGGTAAATTAAACTGTAAAGCCTTATTACATTAATTGAAGCAGAAATGGGGAAAGAAAAAAAAAAAAAAAAAAAAAACCAAAAAAAAACAAAAACACCCCAAAAAACAAAACCCACCAAGACCTTAAAGTTCTTGTTGACAGAAACTACACTGTTCTAGAAATTCCTATAATTTGTTACAATTTTCTTCACTGTATCTTCCTCTCCCCTTCCCTTCCTCTTTCTTTTGCTCTTCCCCATCTTTCACAGCATTCTACTCCATTCTGATGTCTACCAAATATGCTGATAAAAATTTTTAAAGATTTAAAAGAATTAAATATTCTATATATAGCTAATGAGGACCCAATCCGGTTTTCATAACAAATAAGCTATCAGAAACTTTCAGATGCTCAGACTTTCCAAACTCACCCTTTGAAAATACAATCCCTCCAAGCCTGGTCACATATAATCACTTTAAATAAACAGGAAGTTACTTTGGACACTCCCAAGGAAGAGGTTCTGCCTCAAAAATAACATCTCCAGGACAATAATACACAATGTCCTGGGCTTTTGGAATGACAAAATTCTGCAAGATTGAAATCCAGCAGAGGCAGCTTTCTTTCTGAAGTTAATAAGATTTCCTCAGAAATCCTAATTTTGTAGCTCTCAACCCAGGATTACTAGATAATGTAGCTTCTTCATTATTGCATCTTCATATATCCATTCATCTTTGAAGACCTGATAGATAACAGCACTTTTTAGACCTTCCCATTTATCAGCCTGTTTGTTGCTGAAACGCTACCTCTGATAGGGTGAGGAACAACAGATACACTGGCAACAGTTGTGTGCTATTTCACCAGGCTGATGTAAAAGTCTACCTAAATAAAGCAACATTTCCTCCTCTATCAGAAGCAGAAATGTCAGACCTTGGCTTTGGAAAATAAGGCTGTTAAATGTTTTATAAACTTCACAAACACAGTACTTTTATAGCAAGTGCTGTGATTCTGCATTATTTCCTCAAATCAAGAAATAGTACGTTTCTGCTGTGAAATGTGAAACACTAAGCCAGCTGACTCTCCCCAAAACTAGCAATACAGAATGCATCTAAGCAACTTCCTTGATTTTAAAACCTTTCAAAAGATTTACGCCCAGGAGTGATCATTTTTTTTTTTTTTAATTCTGTCAATGTGCTCTTCCCCCCTCCCCCCAAGTTAGCTCTGATTCTATGCATAGCTACACAAGCAAATATGGAAAAGAAATCCTGCTACACCTTTTGAATTTACTGCATGCACAAATCTCTCAAATATAAACATTTTAGGATCCACATCACCATATGAAGTCAATGAAAGTCACAGGTCCTCAGAAACTCTTAGGAATTTTGAGTGAGTTAGAGCCTGGGGATCCAGTCCTCAAGACGCAAAGTAACAGACATTTCTCAGAAGGTGGGTCTTCATTTAGTCATTGGTTTGAACAATTTTTCTTCTTTCTTCCATTAATTTTCTGAATTTCTCCAAAGCCAGTGACAACACTCTTCATGAGCAGACAGGCATAACTATCAATATGCTATGTACCTTCTTCACCAGAACTCCTAATACAATTATAGTCTCTCAAGAAAGATACCTGAGGGTTTTTTTTTCAGGTATGGAGGAGGTAAAACTGTCTGGATATTGTCTGATTTAAATTCCATTTAGGCGTTTTTCATGCTATTTATCGAGGTCCAACTCATCTTTTGAAGCAAGTTTGTTATTCACTACAGAACAGAATTGCTAAGATAATGTCAGGCTATAGATTTTCCATCTCACATTAAGAATGCTTGGTGTGGGTTCTGTACTTGTTGACATGAGGAAACAATTCCATCACTGTATAACCCATTCATCATGTTCTTATAACGCCATGACGTAGACACCACATCACTTATTGAAACTTCAAATAAGGTAATACTTCATAGCTACATCTTATTTCAGTTCTTAAGCATAGGTCTCTTTGCATCATGAGACTGCACAGAGAAAATCAGTGATTACATTAGCCACTTCAATATTGAAAAAATTAACTGGATTACAGTCAGCAAATCTGCAATCTTAAGTTCTGAAATAACAGAAAATTTTCAGTTATTATACTGAAAATTCAGATATTAAACTGAAAATTTTCAAAGATTGGCATTGAGCATATAACTTTAAATAGCATGGTAATTCTACAATGATCTGCACTGCAAAGCTAGAAGTACATACTGAAGTACAGTCAGAACAAAATTAAAACAAAATAAACCCCAAATTCGCCACACATATCCTCTACTAGCCTTATAAGACTTCTTAAAGATATCTGAGAAACAACAAAAGGCCCAAGTACTAGAAAAGCAGAATGCAATTTTATGTGCATTTACTAATTAGCAGAAGATTACTGTGGGACATTTAAGCAGAAAACCATGTTAATAATATGACTAGAGGGGAAAACGTTTAGCTGTAGTTTGCAATGCTGATGAACAGAGGTTGCCATGAACTTGAAAATATTATCTGAAATTACAGTGCTGTATCAAAGGTCAATGCTAGTTTTATGCATGTAGTAAAAAGCTAATTATATTTACATTATAAACCACTATAGTTATCAAGCAATTAAAAAAAAAAAAAAAAAGTTTTTGGAAATGAATGGAAAAACTGGTCAGTTGTCAATTCTACAGAGTTAACTGATTTAGAAACCTAACCATCACAAAAATATAACTAAAGTAAAACCACTTGCAGAACTTCCTGACTCTTTGCTGCATCAAGAGTGTTTTATGAGTGTTCTCCCTGAAGTCAAATAAAAGCTTTTGAGTTAAGGTTACTAAACAGCCTACCCCATATAAGGAAAAGCTCCTTGCTGTTGCTACCAAGTTTACCAACATTTACTCTATAACCTACACCAAAATAAATTAAAAGAACAGCAGTCAAACTTAGCTTTGCTACGTACTAGACGACTTTTTTCCAGCAATGGGAAGTTTGCACAGTTTGCCATTTCAACAGCCTGAAATTCTGGAAATCTTCCACAATTACAGATTCCTACATTATAAGGCGGACCATGTTAAAAGAATTAAGTTTCTGTAAGTGCCAAAGTTTAACTTTTGGAAATTTTGCAAAGACAAAAAATTTTTATTTTGGGGAGATGAGATAATGATGAACCTGATACAGATCTTTAAAGCAAAGAAATGTAGCACCAAAAAAACACATAACCACTATCACAATCCATCAGCGACTATTTCTTAGAAGATCCAAACCCACATGAGTAACACAATAATTCTTTGCCTCATGCAGCAAATCAGATCACAGAGTTACCACCATGAGAGTTTCACACATGCTGACCATAACTGCACTGACTATCAGAAACAAAAGCCTGCACTTCATACCCTTTCAAACACAGGAAGGGCTGACAAGACAAAGCTGTCATGCAAGACAGCCCTGCAGCCAGTAAATCTTTTTTCATTACTTTCAATTTCCCCTTGGAGTTCTCTTTTTCATCATCCCTGCCTGCATATATATTTCTGACACTGTTAATATTATAGTGAATAATGCATTCACCACAGTGAGAATTAAGTAAGAAAAATGTATATTCAGGATGCACAAAACCAGTATGAACGAGCCGGTTGCAATGTTCTTCAAACTTTATTTTCAGTGCTTTCAGGGTATGATGTTGTTTAAGCAGGTGATTGAGGGTTTTTGCATTCTTATTCAAATTAGACTATTAACATTTTCCAAGAGACATTTCAACCAGAAATGAAGGAGGAGAAACTTTTTAAATTTATAGTGCCTATATTCTCACAGAATGTTGGTACTACCATAAGAAAATAATATTTGTTATTCTGAATTATGACTTACAAGTTACATGCCTTACATGTTGCATTATTTCACACTTATCTAAAAATAATCAGATATCATGAGGAAAATCAGAGGTTTTAACATTATTTAAGATGGAAAATGTCAAATTAGATATTAACCATCCTCTAAAAGGAAAGCATCAGCTGGAAGGAGTTTAGCAATGTGAAAGATTATTCTTGGAACAAATCTTTTTAGGTTTTTTTTTGTATTATCTTGGCACAACAGACAAGCACTGCTAAAACATTTGTCAGTAAGGAGTAGAAAGAAGCTATCATACCTAATGAAATGGATTATCTCAATGAGTGCAGTTACACACAGGGAATGAAAGCTGTAAGTATAAAAGTCAAGATGATTCAGTTAGTAACTAAGAAAAAACCTCAATGTTACATCAAATAGCTCATCAATCAGAAGTGACTGCAGAGAACAGGAATACAGACTGCAGAAATCACCACTGCGGTATGCCCTTATTGCTATAGACCACGTTTGCAGAAGTCAAACGCAAGGTCACAACCCAAAAAGCACTGTGTATTCCCTAGAAGTATTCGTGTTAATCCTATATAAAAATGTACTGGCAAAACAACATTTCAAATTAAATACAGCAAATAGAGTATGACCTTGATTTGTTCATGTATCAGCAGAGATGTTAAACGGAGATGAGTGATACGTACATACACATTGGTTCGGGGATGTGATTTCAGAGGAGATGATGGTCTATATTATGTCTTTGGTACCCCCTGTGGCGAATTCTTGCTGCTAGGACAGCTACTATAACTGGCTAGCAGGCAGAGCTCAGCCTATTCGAGTTGTTTCCTGCTAGAGCCTTCACATCTGCTCTTGTCCCCTGCCCTGAGCTGGCCCTGACAACTAGCTCATATAGATCCTCCCTGACTAGAATACCAGGTGAAGGTGTATGGGTCCCCAGGGCTCTGTGGGTGCATCTGCAGAGGATACTGTTAAAGCTCTGGTACAGAACTGATACATGCATAAACATGCATAACCCTGCCTGACTTGCGTTGCAAGAGTGAAAGAAAGAAAGGGAAGGAGCAAATAAAAAGAGTTTAGAAAAAAAAGTTTACCTTAATGACAAATGCAAATTAGGGTTCACAACCACTTCAGAGATATAAATTGGAAATTAACTGAGTTTTCTGCCATTACGGCTCAAATTCAAGAACACCATTTGGAACAGCTTCAGATGAAAAACAGCAGAGACAAAATAATCCAAGTTTTTGAAATGTACATTAATTAATTTTAAAAGGGAGTATTTCATGTAATAACTCACTGATGGCACTAGACCTGATGATCTTTTCAGATAATTGCCGGAAGTCTAACAATTCCACCTCTCAATTCCATGAACTCTTTGTTTACATATATCAATACGTTCTTCAACACATTCTTCTTCATTCTGTTAACTAACATATATATGCAGGAAGTACACTTAAAATCACAGTGTCAAGTGTTTACTGAAATTTGTATTTTAATGTGGAAGAACAAAAAATACAACCATTATATTTCCTGTAGAAGGCGGGTCAAAAATATTTGCAGCCCACAGTTAGTCATTATAAAATGTAATTTATGTCTAGATGATCTTGCATAGATAGACAGCAAAGATTTATTAGCAGCTGATAGGTACTTTACACAATTAAAAAGAGATAAACATGTCCTACCTTTATACTTAGGAAACTGTTACGAAGTTGTTACGAAAGCTGTTGCAAATTTCCACCTACCTTCTCCCACTACACAATAAAATCAAAGCTTCCAGAAAACAAAAAATAAAGATGTATGAAGTTATTTTAATTGCATACTTAACTAATGAAAAATTAGACTACTCCATCCATCCAAATTCAAATCTTGTAGAAAACCAAACGATAAATTAAAGCATCTTTTAATCTGCTTACATTCACTAGAATACTCCCACCCACTGAGATCTTGCCTTAAATTAAGATATTCTGCCTTAACATCCTTATGTGACCAGGAAATGTGTTTTCTATCTTCACCTAGTACAATAAAAATATATCTTCAACTTAAAAAAAACCCCCACAAAACCCACATAATAAACTACAGAAAAGTAGTAGATTACACTAAAAAAACCCCAAACAAACCCCAAAAAACAATCGCAGCAAAGTACTAACACACTTCATTTAATTTTATACTCAAGCTTCAGGAGGTTTTTAATACACATTTCTATTGCACATGCTTTATGAAATCTGAGTGGGAAGACAGAAATGTAAAAGGAATCAAAGAGGATTTAGGAATACTGAAAATAAGAGAACTTACAAAGAAAAAGAAAACCTGTTTGGAAAATTGGAAAATTACCTGTCACCAATGACATTCACCAGAGAAATGGCATCTTAATATCTTCATCTAAGGAACCCTGATTTGAAATATTTATAAAATACATGAAATGGCACCCTTGTTAACAATGAGAACTGTCAAGTACTGAAAATATGAGAACTGTAAATTTTTTTCCCCCATCAAACTTAAATCTTGTATTTCAGAACTGGGGAGGAAATGTCACCTATAATGAAGAGTTATTTATTTTTTCCTTCCAATTTGACTTGCAGTGCTATTATTTCTAGACTTATGGTATGCCACATCACATTACTAGCTATATTTTACCAATTAGCAGTCATAGTAAGCAACCTTTAGAGACTCTAATACCAAAGATGGGGTAAGGTGAAGAGAGACAGCAAGCATTCAGAAACCTCACAGTTATTTCTACACTACTAGAGTTAGGACATCTCTTGTCAAAAAAGCTTAGTCTGCACTGTCACTTTAGAGAGGGGAATTTAATGGTACAAAGGACCCCTAAACTATAAAAAATGCATGATAATCCTTTTTAAACCACTCTGCTTAGAAGACGCCATTCTTGTGTACTTGGTGTAGCTCTCTTGGATGCTTATTACTAAAAGGGATTGTAACATTTTAACATGACCAGAAAAGTAAAATTTGGATAAACAATATTGTCTGAATAAAGACCAAGAAAAACCTGTGCCACACAGTTTTTTCGCCCTTTGTTCACCATCAGACACCATTAAACGTCTCACTTCCAGTGTTTCTCTTCACCTATTGCAGGAGGAAAAGGAGATACATATGAGCTCAGCCCAAAGCATCCTTCTCAAAAGGTACAACTGAAACAATAAAAGATTTTGGTGACAATTTCTATGTTGCAGAAGACCAATGTTTCATCTTACTAAAACTATCTTCTTCAACCATCAAAAGAGAAAATGGACTTTGGTAAGAATTCCTGATGCGGACTGTAATAACTTCAACTGGATATCTGCACTCTCCAATCATTCCCCAAGTCTATGGCAATGACAAGCAGCATTGGACAATGATGTCACAAGCTTTCTGCAAAGTGGACCTAGTTTCTCAAATGTCTCAAATTATCCTGCATGCTGATTATTAGCAGACTTGGCAGGAAGAAAAATCTTAGGTCAAAGCCCTGACCAAGAAATTAATTTAATGAACTCCAGCATTTTTCTGGTTTGTTAAGGAAATTTTTTTATATGTAGCTGTTATTGATACCCATTTAGTCAAAGATGCTAAGGTTGAAAGTCTGAGAAGTTGTCTTCACTATCTTGGAGGGTTAAGACAAAACAAATGTCTTCATACACGCTTTAGTCTCTAAAACGTCCAGTGATAGCGAAGTAATTATCTTCCCAGAAAAAAGAGTTAAACATTGTTACGTGTTTTTCCTCACACCCACGATAAACTATATGCCCTTTGTTTCAAATTAAGACATTTTTCCCTTTATATTGTGATTTGTTAGATGTGCTATTTTATGAGATGCTGCAAAATGCTACTATAATACTTCTCTGTAAATACAAACGTAAAACAATGCCCCACATTCTCTGATCTCACAAAACTATTAAATCTTACTTGTTGCAAAGCAAGTAACCATCAGACGATCCATTATTAATAGTAAGCATACTAAAATACTATTTCTTAGCTCTATGAAATAGATCACTGGCTTTCTTTACAGCTTTGCTTACATTTGGCCTCTCCAGCATTTGCACACCTGGCCTCCAGCAGCTATTCAATCCAGTTCTTGGAAGAGTAAACAAATTCACTGTTATTACACTGCATTGCACTGACATTTTTTAGTCATAAAACCTCAGAAGTTCTTATATTCATATATTATTAATACATTATTTAAAATTTTTCTCATGTTATTGCAAGTTGAATGCTATTCAAAATAGTCTATAAAAATGACAACTTTCTTCTAAGTGGTTAATTAAGTACATGCATACATGTTTGTATACATGAATCTGCATTTATGAATTCAGAAGTGTATGAAAAGCCAAGGAACTGAGTCCTCAAAACAAAAGTACTTTCAGGCTTCCTGCAAAAAAATCCTATTAAATGAAATTCTCATTTTATTTACCCCATAGCACACTGTACTTCAGCCCAAACTTTGAAACAGGTCTTATTAAGACAATCACTTTTTTTATCTTCTCAGAGCAAAAGCTCATTGGTTTCAGCTTCTCACTTTACCTTAAATCACAGGGAGTTCACAGAAAATATCAATGCTCTTCCAGTAATCAGAAAGGATAAGTTTAAATGTTCATATTTTTTGCTATGCATTTGACATTCATATTTTCAGTCATGGTGAGGGATGTACGTGACTGTTTGTTTTCCTCATTCATGCAGAGAATTTCCAAAATGCATTTAAAATCTAAAAAAATTCCTAAATCAGAAAAACTCACCTTTTACTCCTAGGAGTACACTTTAAATTTCATCTTTGTTGAGATTAACCAGAAGTCACCAAATGTGCTGGTCCTCTCACAACTACCACATGCATATATTTTTGTATACATATGAACATACACACGCACACATACAGCTTAGTGGCAAAGATTACACAGTAAAGGAAAAAAAGCTGCCTGCATTTGTGAGAAGCCAATATCACTCATACGACTAACGTGACAATTCAATGGAGGATGCATAGCTAAATGATTAAAATACCAAAAGCATTAACAATTGCTGTCAATAAATGGTAGCTAGAGCATCACATTTTGTATGACCAGTGCATATTTCACCTCTGTACAACTAACCCAAGCTAAAAGCATATTCAGCTAAAATTGAAACACATAGCACCTACATTCAGCACACATTGCTTTTAATCATCTTTTCTGCTTATGTAATTCAGGAGAGCAAATGCTTAAGTAGTGACTGTTGTAAAGGAGCTATCAAGATCAGTTGTTACAGGACTGAAATATTCAAAGTCGGCAGTCATCATGTCATGCAATTGCACACTGGCCAACACAAAAAAAAAAAAAAAAAAAAAAAAAGAAAAAAAAAAGAGAAAATAGGTCCAAGTAGGAAAAGTCAGAATAAAACTAATATTGCAACTCAGAAATACAGTTGCCAGTTTTTTAGTCTTTTTCTAAAAGTTCGTTTAATTAACATTATATTCTGTTCAACTGAAGCCCAGTACATATGGATACCGTCACAAAGGACAGTCACAAACACATTCAAATAAAATACAAAAGTACATACAGTATTTGATTTGTGAAAGGAATTTCCTCCCCCTACATTCTAAAATACTTCTAGTGTTACTTTATACATCATTTAAATAAGCTCATGTCCCTTACTAATGGCACAGAATAAGGACTAGGAGTCTAATTTCAGCTATATTTGACAGCATTGGCCTGACTTCTTAAGGTTGAATACCGAAAGACTGAAGTAAAACAGAATTACCAAGATGCTCAACTGTTTCCAAAATCAAAGAAGTAATCCTGAATAGTAAACTGCTTTTAGGTAAGCTATGGGTCCTTTTAGTAGGTCCTATAATAGTTATTAACAACTTCTGTTTTGAACTGGCATCTAAAACACTTCAGCTTGTGGTAAACATTATTGGAAAATATCTTCACCATTTCAGAGATGAATAAAGCTAGGCAAGTATATAGGTATCCATATAGCAGCATTTCATAAAACCTTTTTATTTGTTCAATTAATAACTAGTATGTAACTTTTATCGAAGGATAAAAATATTTAATGATATTTACTCTCACTGTTCTATTCCATGTTAATAAAGAACAGATCAGTAAAGAGTGCTTCACTAAACAGTAGTAATTTTACCTACTCTATATTTACACTGAAACAACAATCTAGTAACAGTGATATGCTTGCCTAGCAGCATCAGCTATATGTAACTGCAGGTAATTCAATTCCAGGATGCTGATAGGAAGCAACAAAATCTAACAGATTTCAAACTTATTTAAAACAGCATGGGAAACTGCAAACCCACTTCTAACAACATTCTGTTTACAGAAATGTGAAACCTTTTACTATACCTGTCCTAGGAGGTAAGACTACATGGATATAAGAAAAAAAATGCTTGAGCTGACATCTGATGCTTTTTGAGAAATGTACAAGATTACTAACAAATTACCTTATGAAAACAGAAAACAAATTAGATACACAGAAGGCCCAAACACACCAATCGCACATTAACTGGATTCCTTCCAAGCAATGCCTAAGAAAGTGATCATCAAAAACCTCAAACAAGCCAACAACAAACCCCCAAAATCCACACTTTCAAGATGCTGAGATTAAACAAATCAAGAAATAAAAGATCATTCCTTCTCATATATATATGCTGTAGTTTGCAGTTTTCATCCTTGTGGACCAAGAAAAACAAAAAAAACCCACCCAAAAAACCCAAATCACAAAAACCACAAACAAAACCAAACCAAAACCAAAAACCAAACATTAAAATGTCAGAGTCACTGAATAGAAGTCCATCTTGCACTTTAAGAACTAAATAATAATAAAAGTTTTACATTTTCTTTGCCAGCCTTGGGCATCTTGTTGCAGTTCATGTAATCACTTCTGTCCACACTAGACTAAATATTAATTCCTGCAGATATATCTAATTTAAGCAGGTTCATATCTTCTGAATTTTAAGATTGCAAGAGGAATGGAAAACAAGATCTGCTTTCCTTTAAAATGCCTTTTATACTGAGCTTCATCTTCCTGAACTGTCTTTTTCTTTTCCAATTTAATCTCAACATTGAGACATGCAATGATTCAGTAACAAACATGACTGGTTGCCTTTATGATATTGTATGAATTGTCATAAAGAATGCTTTCTAGTTGAATTAACGTGACAGGTATGCAACAGATTCTGTAAAAATAAAGTCACAATATGCCATAATATTTCACAATGCTCTAAAACTGACAAGCAGTACTCTAATTACTGCTTACGCTGAAATCTTAAACACCATTTTCACATATTTACTTTGCTAAGCACTCTATTATTTCAGTGCATCCTATGCAGAAAATGCAATTGCTGTTAGAAAGCAAAAATGTGATAGATTTATCTTTCATACTTATCAGAAAAATGTCACGATCTCACATGATAAATTAAGCAGCTGCCAACTCATGGAAAACTTTGGGTTTATAACAGCAAGCACCAAGTGTACAAAGAAGCGTTTCTTTTTATTTCTGTAATTTATTCTTACTGGCTAAAAATATTTACTTGCAGTGGTTTTGTTTTGTTTTTTGGTTTTTTTTTTTAATTTCCAGAACTCATTTACTCTTGCTGCACACACAAATCAAGTCCCAAAGCACTATAAAGTGAAAGCAAGCCCTCTGTAGAAAGACCTTTTTGAGGACCACACACGCTCTCAAAGCCTCCCAAAGGTGGCGTTTTCATGAAAAGAGGGAAGGAACCCCTCTTCAAGGACATTCAAGTGAGGTAACAATCTTCTACCTATGCCTGTACTTACAGTACCAGCAGAATTTTCTCAATAGAATTACTCTTCATAAAAGTTCACTTTATAAAAATTACAAATTACCACGATTTCTGTTCCTAAAGTATTTCCTATTGAATGTGGCATTTCTGATAAAAGCCAGCCAAAAAGGACTGCAAAACAATCGACAAGCCAATACTTCAGCACTAGGGAGGGGAAAGTGGAGCAGGATCTCTCATATTTTGCTATATTCCTTAAGAAATGAAAACCAAGTACTCTCTTTCAAGGCCTGTCACCCTATTAGATGCAGGCCCTTATTAGTACAGTTCCAGAGACCTGACCCATAGCAGACACATCCAAGAACAGACTGGCACACCTTTGTCTTCTAGGAATACAGTTTATTACTCTGCTCTTGGAGTACTAGTTAATCATGGTCTATCATGTGTTCTCAAGCTAAACATGCATCCACATAAATAACAACAGTAGCTTACATTCAGCATGTGAATTGCATTTCAAATGTGTGTTTAAACATTTCTTAACCTGCATGTTCTGCTCTGTCTCTGGAACTGGCTGCTGTAGACCTCATTAGTCTTTTATATGTTACTGACATCTTGCTCTCAGTTTGCCATCTGACATTTCGTCAATCATTTTATCCAGCTTCCTTTATCACATTTAGCACTGTTAAGAGTGATTCTTTCAGGTTTCCACAGCTTTGCCTCAGCCTGCAATTCTGGTTAAGGACTGTATTCACCATAAATTCAAATTCCAGTTCTCTACTTAAAAATCAAGAGAAGTACAAGAAATAGATACACCAACACTATACTATCTTACAGTGATCTTCCAGGATTATAACTTTATGAAAAATCAGCCACATATCAACTGCATAAAATGCTTCTTTCTGTCCTGTAAACCAACTGAACATTAGTATGTTCTTTTCGTTAAAAATATGGACTTCTTTTGTAGTGCTCATTAAACAACATTATTCAAACTGCAAGCTGCTTGTAGGGCATCACCTGGTGTGCATACAGCGGAGCCTCCAGGCATGTCTATGACATGTTTTTCAAATAATCAGTTTTTAAGAGTTTTAATACAAGAAGGTGTTTTGAAATATTTTTTCTGAAAATAAAAGACTAAAACAGCATATGTGTTAGCATAGTAAAAAATTTGTTTTACTGAAACTACGAGGGGTGAAGGTGAAAAACATGTAAGAAAACAGATGAGTCCCATTTTCTTCAAAAGCAAAAATCAACTTTAATTAAAAAAAAAAATAAAAAAAAAACAACCCCAAATTTACCTTTTACATTTTTTATAAACTTAGTAACCTTTACCCTAAAACATAAAGAATCCCCACTGAATAGGTCTTAATAAAACTTTACAATTTAGAGCTAAGCATTTACCCAAGTAGTCATAGCTCTCTATTTAAGAAAAAAGTTACTAGTGAAATTGGTAATATTGTCAGCACTTCAAAAACAGAAGTGACTTTATTTTTGGTTTAATTAAGGCGGTTACTTTTAGTACACTCAAGAGCAGACACCAAACTCTCAAGTGTTTTATTCTATGAAGCAAATAATAGCTATATAAGCCTAACCACAGATTTAATTAAGATGGTGAAGTGGCTCCAAAGGAAGCTCTGTGGTCTACTGTGACAAACCACAGCCCAAGAAAATCCACAGGGGAGTTTAGCCCAGTGCAAATTAACCTTCTAAAAAGAAATAGCCTATGGATAACTTTACAGAATGCACAGCTAACAACTAAACAAAGCTTGTTTAAAAATTTAATTCATGCTCCCAGGTCAAAACTCACCTTATCAACTTTGTTAAAAAGTCATAATTCTTAAATACTTATATTGAAGTACAGCAACAACTACAATGAAGATCCACAGTACTACATGTCCACCTCCAATCATGCTGCCTGGTTATATTCAATTCTATGAATGGACAAGTTTAACTGTAAAATCAAAACTTACAGCCCTAAATTCATATCTCCATGCAAAGTAACATTCAATTGTTGGTCATAACTTAAAATGTTCCTTTTCCTTGTATTAATAAGTCAACCACCAACATCTTAGGAAGGAAAGACAAAAGTTATGTGGATCACATGCAAACCAATTCAGCTAATTCCACCAAGTACAAAGCAAAGTCAGCAGTGTCATGATATGAATTTGAAAGAGATTTTCTTCTTTTTTTTTGAAAAGCATAACTTGGATTAAAAATCATTAAAATATAAGCAAAAGCTTTCCCATCTCCACTTGCTTTCATATCAAACACACCTAGGGAGACATTTACTTAGAAATTAAACTACCCTATTAACACACAGAGAAAGCACTGTACTTTTTGCCTATATATTGAGTGATCCCTAGATGTCACTTTCTTGTTCTGAACAGCTCCTCAATGCGCAACTGGCTTCAATGATGTAGTGCTACTATGTGAAAACACAGTGATAGTTACTCAGAGTGTATGCATGTAAGTTTTTACTGTATTCCTGTTAGAATATCTCTTCCTCCATCCCTCTCACCCCACCCCCAACAGCAATTCCATAATTGGCAAAAAAATTCAGCATTTTTGCCTAAGAACATAGAAGCATTTTAACATGTCATCTGAAATGTATGTACCTGATAAGTTCTCTGCATGATTTCAAGTAATATTGTCACAAAGAGGATTTATTAATCAGCCAATAGACTCGTGCTTAGGATTACTTTTCTGTTATAGAACCATAGAATTCTAGAATAGTTAGGGTTGGAAAGGACCTTAAGATCATCTAGTTCCACCCACCCTGTCATGGGCAGGGACACCTCCCACTAAACAATATCACCCAAGCTATGTCCAACCTGGCAACCACCAGGGATGGAGCATTCACAATATCCCTGGGCAACCATTCCAGCGCCTCACCATCCTTACACTAAAGAATTTCTTTCTCATATCCAATCTAAACTTCCCCTGTTTATGTTTAAACCCACTACCCCTTGTCCTATCACTACAGTCCCTAATGAAGAGTCCCTCCCCAGCATCCCTATAGGCCCCCTTTCAGATATTGGAAGGCTGCCATGAGGTCTCCACGCAGCCTTCCCTTCTCCAAGCTGAAGAGCCCAAAATTTCTCATCCTAGCTTCATATGGGAGGTGCTCCATACCCCTGATCATCCTCGTGGCCCTCCTCTGGACTTGTTCCAACAGTTCCATGTGCTTTTGATGTTGAGGACACCAGAACTGCACATAGTACTTCAAGTGAGGCCGCACAAGAGCAGAGTAAAGGGTCAGGATCACCTCCCTCGACCTGCTGGTCACGCTCCTTTTAATGCAGCCCGGGATGCGGTTGGCTTTCTGGTCTGCAAGCGCACACTGTAGGCTCATGTTCATTTTTCCATCGACCAACTGTCATGGTTTAAGCCATAAATCAGCCACGCAGTTTGTTCACTCACTTCCCCCTTTTTCTTCCCTCTGCTTCTGGAG
>JAOEHY010058199.1:0-32003 GCA_025447955.1 Psilopsiagon aurifrons | reverse complement strand
GGAGGTGATCCTGCCCCTCTACTCTGCTCTCGTGAGACCTCACTTGGAGTATTGTGTGCAGTTCTGGGGTCCTCAACGTAAAAAGGACATGCAACTGTTGGAACAAGTCCAGAGGAGGCCATGAGGATGATCATGGGACTGGACCACCTCCTGTGTGAAGACAGGCTGAGAAAGTTGAGGCTGTTCAGCCTGGAGAAGAAAAGGCTGCGTGGAGACCTCATAGCAGCCTTCCAATATCTGAAGGGGGCCTATAAGGATGCTGAGGGGAGGGACCTTTCGTTAGGGGCCGTAGTGATAGGACAAGGGGTAACGGGTTCAAAGTTAAACAGGGGAAGTTTAGACTAGATATGAGGAAGAAATTCTTTACTGTCAAGGTGGTGAGGCACTGGAATGGGTTGTCCAGGGAAGCTGTGAATGCTCCATCCCTGGTGGTGTTCAAGGCCAGGTTGTACAGAGCCTTGGGTGACATGGTTTAGTGGGATGTGTTGCTGCCCATGGGAGGGGGGTTTCCAACCCTAACTATTCTATGTTTCTATGATTGTATGAATCCCAGCCTGCCACTCAGAAACCACTCAGCTGTTTGCTCACTCCCCCCCACTTCTTCCCCCCACTCCCAGAAGGATGGCAAGGAGAACTGAAGGAATGTAACTCCCATGGGTTGAGATAAGAACAGTCCAGTAACTAATGTATAACACAAACCACTGCTGCTACCACCCCTAATAATGATAAGGGAAATAACAAGGGAAGGGTATACAACCGCTCACCACCCGCTGACCGATACCCAGCCTGACCAAGCAGTGACCTAACCCTTCTGGGGAGCTGCCCCCAGTTTGTATACTTGGCATGACATCTTATGGTATGGAATACCTCTTTGGTCAGTTTGGGTCAGGTGTCCTGTCTCTGCTTGCTCCCGTCTTTCCCTCCTCCCTGTCAAAGCATGATACTCAGAAAGTCCTTGGCCAGACTAAACGCTGCTGAGAAGCAACTAAAAACATTGGTGTTATCAGCGCTGTTAACAGGCTGAAAGTCAAAAACACATCACTGCACCAGCTACTAAGAAGGAGAAAAATGACTGCTACTGCTGAGGCCAGGACATTACCCTATGTAGTGGTCCTGACCAGGAGACCATTGGACATTGAGGAGTCAGCGGCCCATGGCACAGCTAAACTGAGTGGACCCCAGCCACTGTGCAGTACTGTGCTGTACCCTGCTGCACACCCAATGTGACCTTCAGGCTTGTGCTGTGCTGCTCAAATCTCTTGGCCTCAAGATAAACCCAGCCAACTCACTGTAACAAGGGAGTCTGTGGCAGATCCCACCTGTACTGTGGTTGCCACACCTGCATGGTCTTGCCTTTGCCTTTGGCAGCAAGAAGTCATCATATGAACATACTTTTTGACAGTGGGAATGATGAATAGAGTTGTTTCCTTGTAAGAAAATCACATAAGAAGTTAAATGACTGAAAGTGGAGAATCTCTTCTATGGACATGGTCTGCATGGTATGCTGCACATAGATCAGAGGCCCTTTGCGATGTTACACCAGTTGGGGTTCCCACTATCCAAAGGGATGCAAGATTATCTCTTCTTACAATGTTAGCACTAATAAATAGCACTGTGAATTGTATTTAAAAAAGCCTGAGTGGCTTTCTTACTGCAATTGTATCAGACCAGCACCTCCTGGTGCGAAACACCCTCACATTGTGTGATGAAGAGCACAAAAATGGTGATCAAATGAGATAAGTGAAATATAATATATAGTCTTGTATGAACTACTAATCTGCACCATGACTTAACATAATGAACCCTAGGTGAAGATATGCTTTATGCATTACCAGTAGCTACAAGTGAACAAGCATAATGGACCAAGCCAGGTTTTATTGAGTCCTGATTCATTAAGAAGTAGAGAGGGAGACAGGCTAAAGCAAAGAAGTAGGATAAGCCATGCAGGGTGTAATGCTCAAATTTAATGCTAGGAAGCAGCTTCTGTGAAGATGAAAAGACAACATTCATCCTGACATTTCTCATGCTTTCTGGATTTATTTTTTTTCTTGCATAGTGGCAACCTGTGCTATTGGAGGTAGAAAATAGATGGTGTGAGCAGAAAGGCTCTAATAGAAAGGCCCTCTTCTACTGCCCTGTTCTGCCCCGCTGGGTATGTACAATGTGGCATTGTATTAAACCTTCACAAAGTACTGTTTCCTTCCTAGGTTCAAGGCTTTTTTGCAGGCTCGTAAAAGGGTACGCACACTAACAGGATCTGAAAAATACAGTGTGCTGCTTATTACAGTAGTTATGTAAAATAGTTTGCAGTTAAGCAATTAGGCCAGGGCTGTGGACCAGTTTTAAAGAATCAGTTTTGTCTCTGAATACTGAGGATGAGAGAGGAGAAACTTGAAAGAATTAACAGTTAAAATAATACTAACTTGGTTTCTGGGTTCATTTTCTTGTTGCCAATTTTTTGTTTATAAAATGCTTAGAAAAGCAGAAACAGAATTCAGTGTTTGCTCTTCTTTCACCCCTTGCCTTGATTTATTTTCTCAGCCTCAGCACGATGCTTCCTGTCTGATGGCCGCAGACAAGGATGAAAACCTTCTGATCTAGCCGTTTCTCAAGCACAGCAACAGCATCCAGTGCTTGGAAATGTTTGCACTCCAATTTTGACATATGTATCAGGAAAGCGAGTCATTACGTTTGTTTTGCTCATGGGCAAACTCTTTCAGCATTTTGGTGGCATTTGTGTGAATGCTTTCCTTAACTCTTTTCTGAGAGCCTGACAAAGTAGAGCCTTTCACTCCTAGAAGCCTTAAATTGAGCATCTTTAGACATTTACCTGCCATCCATGCTGACCTTTTCTTTCAAGTGGTCTCTATGTCTTTTTCCATTAGGGGGTTATTCTTCTCCTCATTTCACTGAGGTAGCTGCAAATATTATGCCCCTTGGTGGGCTGGTAGAAAAGCAGGGCTTGACACATGCATTGGACACTGACCACATCTCTCTTGGGACATCTTAAAAAAATGATGGTAAACAGATATAGAAAGGTGAGAGGATGCGATTGTCAGTGGTGCAATGATGTCACTTCATGCTTTGTTTTTTAGTAGATAAACCAATATGGTGTCACCTTTAGATGGTTCTTTGAAATACTAAACACCATCTTCCATTAATTTCTGTGGAAACAAAGTGCACTCTGTATAATGTAGGTTCAGTATTGGAGTCAATGAGAATGATTTTTTTGACCTCAGTTTGCTCTGGATCAGGTCCATGATGTCCAGCAGTGAATTTACGGTGCCATCTAAGCCCTGCAGAGTATGTATGAGTCATCTCCATGGTACTGAGGCAATCTCAGTAAATAAGAAGAGACAGCTTCCTTCTCAACAGGTGAAACAAATCCCCAAAGTGATTTTTTTTCCTTCCCCAAGGAACCAAAAGGTTAATTTGAACTGCTCATGGCCTTCCATGAATCAAATGAAGTAATCCTATGCCTGAGTTTTAAAAGCATCCGTAAATTAGAAGGGTGTAGTGTGCAGATCAAAAAGAAGGTTATCAAAGATTAATAAAAAGAGAAAGAAGAGAGAGAGGGAGAGAGAGTCTCTGCTAGAAACACTTTCATAACTCCAACTAACCTGGAGAGTACAATTCACCTATTTGGTGTCCAGGTAGCACACACTGTGCTGTAAACCCCAGGGCAACAATCAAAAAATTTAGAAGGGAGATATAAAAGCAGGATATTTTGAGAATGTGGATAATAAAGTCTGTGGGAAATAAAATGGGGAATGAGCTCAGTACAGGAGAATATATGGAGCAAAAAACCAAAAATCTAAGAGAAATGCCTCTCGGCTTTTTTATCCCGTTTGAATCCTCGTTGTTTTTTAATACCAGGGAAGTCATATTATAAAAAAAATGCCAGGGGAAAACCATGATTTTTCTGGAAAAGACATTCATTAGGTGGAGTGAAAAACTGATTTATCAGATGGAAGTTTGTATCACAGAAGAAGTAGTCAGGACACTGTGAAACTAACTGATTTGCATTTTTAAATGGTGCTGAAAATTTCCCCAGGCCATATTAAATTGAGATACATATGCAGGGAAACTGTTTATTCCTCCTAATTTTTAGCTATTAACTAATGTCCTCTTTATGTTTTGTATTAAACTGTGTGAATTAGTTCATACCATCCAGAGGACTAGTCGGTTTTTATGAGCAAGTGTGTAAGGCAAACAGTGAATAGAGTCCTTTCACAACAGAGACGTTACGACAGTCCCCAGACCAAGTCTTTCATTTTGCACATTCTTGCATACGCCTTGTTTGGACCACTTGAGCAGAAGCCATGTTGTCTCATCAAGGTTGAATCTTTCAGCCATACTGAAAAACCAAACCGAAATCACAGTTATTCTATTGAAATACTGCATTTCATTTACACTACATGCTTGCCTCTGGTTAAAATTTTATTGAACTGAGCAATCTTTGGGAGCTCATATTTTGCACAGTAATCAGTGTTGCCAAGCAGCAGTTGGAAGAGCAGGCGAAGACGGAGCAGAAAACCAAAAGACTATGTAGAAGCAATTTTAAAGCACTATAAAAAGGTGAGAGAAATCTGATACCTAACTTGTTTTTTCATGGATAATTATTTATGATTGAAAAGCATGGGGGGAAAACTTTAACATTTGAGTTAGAACAAGCAGATTGAAACTTGTATCTCGCAGTGCCTGTAAAAGTGCCGACCTGCCAAGACTCCAGCTGCATCAGGGTCCTGGACAGATTGGGGGAGTGTCAGTAGCACTTAGCCCTCAGCTGCTATGCATAATGGCATGCCAAGGTGGAGTGGCTGTGTACTAAACATGAATTCTCTGTATTTCACATCACCACAAATGGAGCAGAATGGTTTCATAGGGGAGGGAAGAAATGGCAAGAGAAACAAAACACAATATAAAGCTCTGCATATTTCATGGAGTCTCATTTTCAGTGCAAGTCCAGTGGTACATCATCTTACTGAGACTTTGGCTGTAATATGAGACTGTACATGATCTTAGGCTGTTTTATTACATGCAGCAAACCCTTTTTCAGGGGTTTGATCTCAGAGAACAGATAAATGTTCTGTGCCCTGCAATGAGGTCTTCTGTGTAAGATCTAATTGCTGGTGCTAACCAGCAGCAGGAACTTGTACATGTGTACCTGCAACACTGCAAGATGCTGGCCCATTTTCCCTTTTTATTTCATCTCAGCTGAGCTGTACTTGTTTGTCAGCTCCTCTGGGGTCAGAGCCTGTCAATTTATCTCCTACTACACCTTAATTTCTCTAGAAAAGTAGGTAGGCAGTATTTTAAATGCTGTGCAGAACCTGTCTGCATAGCCTGCCCTAAACAGTATGTTTGTGTGTGTGTATAGGGAAAGCCAGCCCATAAACTGGCTCTCCATGTTTTTCAGTAGTGAGTTTAGTCATTTTTGGGCAATTTTGGTTGCAAGGTATTCAGTCAGTCAGCATAGGAGCTTTGCTTTATTATCAGTGCATCTCATAACTTATCATAGATGAAGACAATGCCATGATCCTTATTGTCTATTGCTACAAGTCCTTTAGGGACCAAGAAAAGGATTACTTCGCCCTTCTTGAATCTGCGCTTGAATCTGTCATTCAGTTGTCCAAAATATGGTGAATAACAAATCAAACCATTTGTCCCTCATTAATACTATGAATAGAAGCCTAAACCAACTTTCTTCTCATCATGACTATTATGAAAGCTTTTAAAACTGCTGTATTTCAGCATTCCCATTCATATTCTTCAGCTTCTAGAAACAATTCTAATTCAGAAAAAAAACCAAAACCTGATACATAAACACTATCAACTTTGTGTTCTAAAAAAAAGCTGCTTCAGAATTTTGTATCTACATTAATCACTAGCCATCAGTTAAATAGCTAAATAGGCCAACTCTAAACACATGCAGTTTTCACTGCTGGTATTTTGGATCTGCAGTTAAATCACCCTTCACTCTGATTCTATAAGCAAAAAAATATTACTCCCATTTTCTGCAGTAAGTCATGTTCTTAATTTCTTTTGAGCCTGCACTGAAGTTAAGTCCAGCATGGTATTAGAGGTCATGCTGCTAAAGCCCTGATGTCAGAGCATGAAACAATTCCTGCTGTATTTTGGATATCATATAAAAGCAAGATTCCACCTGCTGGAAAATAGCTACTAGTACAGCAATTGATCTGTTTATCCCTAGTCCTGTTTTTTCTCTGTACCTAAGCATTTATTGAATTCTTCCCCATCCCCCACCCCAGTGTTGTGTTTTGATTGCATTAATATATGCAGACTTCAATATGCATCTGGAGAGGTATTTGTTGTATATACTGCGTGTAATTACCAATTTAATTATAAAACTTTTGTCATCTACCCAGGGAGCAGATGCAGTCTCATAAGATAGACACTTTCAAACAACATGCTCCATGCACAGATAAAGCCAAGACTCAATAAACTAGCCCAATCTGGATTATGCCTTGAAAGTATTTTGTACACCTATGGAAGATACATAAACCATAAACATATGAGTTTCAAGTGGAGGGCTCTTCAAAACAGACCCTTCAGTCCACCTCAATTCCCTCACACCTGATTTTGCCGGATGAATTGTCCAATAGTTGCTGCTCATACAGCTTTTGTCCGGAAGGTTAAGGATGAGAAAGGCATCTTCCAGGGCATGGGTTCTGTGGCACGTTTTACAAAGGTAAAAAGCCAATGTCAGTGGCCTATAAATGCCTGTTATGGAAGGCTGGGGTAGTATTTCTGAGGGAATGTTAATGTCACGAGAGCAGGACATTGGCATACAACAGAATTATGTCCTTTTTGACAATGTGGCTTTTATGGTCAGATTTTCGAAGAATGCGTGCTTGATTCCAGGCTGCTTAAAGATTTTGTTTTACCTAAAATTTTGCCTACATGCCATTAAAAGTTTAGTCCTAAGTTGCCTATAATTGTGTTTGAAAATTACATATAAGTACCCTTGAGTTTTTTACTCCACAAATCAAGCTAGTTTGCAAATCAAATTCTCATCTTTGGAAGTGTTAGTGGGGCCTTTTGTACAGGAAGTGCTTATTTCTGTTGCAGTTGTGATAACAATGAGATAGAAATTGAACAGGTGTGGTACAGCATAAAGAAAAGGCTTGATTTGACATCCTTAAGTAGTTTCAATCAACAGGAACATTCAGCATCTTGCAGAATAATCTAATGTTTCCTACTGTAAGTATTGATGAATAACAACTCGCAAATTTGGAGTGACATATCTCCACTCTGATTATAATTGCCATCAACTACCTTTGCAAAGTGAAGACCTGTGTGTTTGCACACCTGCTAAAGAAATCCCAGCTCTTGACGGTGGTCTGCTTATTCATCTGAACAGCTGAAGCTCTACTTTGACTAAGAAGGGTTTAAATAGTTCCCAGTTCCACCAGCTGGAGAGTCTGCGACTGGGTATTGCTGAGTAGGGCAAAACCCACCTGACATGGACTGTAAGGATATGCACACAATCATTTTCTAATATAGAATAATTAAAAACTGTGAGCGAAAAATCTTAGAAACAGGCAAGCATTATTTGCACTAATGTGTTTGCACCTCTGGAGTAGCTCTCTATCTCTAGTCATCACACATTGCGTGCTTTTGTGTAGATTAACATTCTATTTAATGTAAGGTGTCTAAGTTGATTTTCAATGAATAAACCAAGCACAAAGAGCTGTGCTGTTCTCCTATCCACCTTCTGAACACCTGTAAACTCCCAGGGGTCTTTTTTTGTTGAATCAGCATTGTTTAGTAGGGGTGGCTGTAAATTTTGTTTTAGTCTGGATGAAAAGCAGATTAGGTTAAACAGACAGTTAGTCAGGATCTTGGTCTAACAATTACTGTTGAAGATTTTGGATGTTCAGGCAAAATCAAATGAGTGAAATCAAATCAGCTAAAATGAGGTTTATAGCTAGAATAATGGCTATGTGAGGTAAGAGCAAGGAGGCTATTTTCTTGGAATTACTTTGATAATAGATCTGTGAAATTCAGTATTATTTATTTACTTATTTCAAGGCCTGGAAAGTCTACTTTAAATCCAAATCCCATGCTTGTAAATTTTTATCAGCTACATTAATTCTGTGTTTAGAGTTAAACCCTATTTTTCATGATGAGATGGAATAGAGTTCAGCATGTTCTTTCAGATCATTAATAACTTTTCATTCTAACAGTTTAAGTTTCCCATTAGGAATTTGCTTTGGGCTGAATGTGAACAAACCCAGAATATTCTGAAATTAACTAAAAATTAAATCAAAATCACAAGAGGCAGTAGCTGAATCCTTAAAATGCTTCATAGCTTTTTGTCTTTAAGAATGGAATTTGTCTCTCCTTTAAGCTTCAGCTTCATATTCTAACATAGAATAAAATATAGTGATTTTAAGAGGTTAAAATAAATATTGTTGAAAAATAAAAACATCTACTTCTTGTAAAGTCAAAACACTGCGATTCAAAAATAGTAAGGGGTTTATATCAGTCCTGAGCAAAGATACTAGAAAGCAATTCTCAGTGAATGAATAATTAGAATAAGGTTATGCAGAAATCAGTTATTTTACCTAAGGTGACCATTCTGTAGCCTGATTCAAAGGCTGTTCACTTAACTGGAAAGCTTGCCATGGTTGAATATATTATGTATGATGGATAAGTTATGAATTTTGTTTGCTCAGGAAAAGAAAACAACAGTAAATAAATACTCATTCTATCTTAATAAGCCTATCAATAAATCCATTAACACTCTTTAAAAGTATACCAACAACCTGGAATGTTCAAAGATAATCTTCTGTAAATTGTGCAAACACATCTCATCCCAAAGTACTTTGCAGCTGAATTCCTGGGCCTTACCTCACAATCATAAATCTAGAGATATCCCTTTTGTTATCATTGGCTCTTTCAACAGGAATAATTTGTTGCATATTAAGCTCTATCTAATCACCTTGCTATCTTCTCTGTACATGAGCTCCTCCAAATTACATGCATGTGTAGGTCTGGAAAGGCTGACAATGACTGATGCCTTGCATTGTTGCTCTGTCAATAAGCCAAGATTGCTATATGTGATTGTTTTATAACAATTATCACATATATTTTAAAGACAGCTTTTCTTTTGTGAAATCTGTGCTGGGAAAAGAAGCAGCAGGCTTTTAAACAACCTTGTGATCATGACTAAATGATTTTTTTAGAAATATTTATATTTCAGTTTGCAGCTGTTTCTGTCAGGAGAAACGAGGCTTTCTGTGCTCCAGTTCTTTTATTTCTTTCCCAGGCACTGGTCCCCTATTTGTATTTGCATCTCTCTTTCGATCAGAGAGGCCATAGAGCCTTTCTGGGCTACAAAGGGGACCCATCCTGTGTTTACCCTCTGGTGATACCCTGCGAGCTTTCATGTGGAATCACTACCAATCAGCTCCTAGTCATGCCCTGCCAGAAATATTTATTGTGTGCATTTGTATGCTTTTTTCCAGGATACTTACTCACTTGTCATAAGACTATCACACCCATCCCAATGGAAAATATATGCCCTTGGGAGTAAGATTATCTCCTGACTGAGTGAGCCCAGGTTTTGAAGAGATGAGTTATTCCCATGCTGGCTCTGGCCACAGGATGTCAAGCTTGCTTTAGCATTTGCTGGGAATGCAGATTCTTTTATAGCACTAGACTTCACTGAAAAGGCTTGTTTTGTCTGTTTATTTTTCATCAGCTTGCCAGCTTTAAAAGACAATACTTTGTCTTCTTTTTTAATGGATTCTCATATTCATATGTTGTCTCTGTGATCGTCCAAGCTATTACAGTTTAGCTAGACCCTGCTTTGCTTCAGGTATCCTCTTCAAAGCGTCCTGGGCAGCACTGGCTCAGACACTGGTGGCCCCTCAGTTCTTCTAGAAATCAAATCTACACTCTTAACCTTATTGCTCAAAATCAGAGGTAGATTAAAGGCCTTATGCATACAATTCTTCATGAGATTCAGAGGGAAAGATAGTTGTTGAGTTCAGTGGGGTCAGGATTAGGGCTGAACATTTGCCCATTCTGAAAACAAAATTGATCCTTATAGGGCTGGCTGGACTGGCTTTTTCCTCTGTGTGCATATGCAGAATCTGCATCTCTTGAGTAAGGAAAAGAGCATCATATTTATTTTATGCCTAGAGAGCATGCCAGCGTGCTGCCTCTTTAATATATTCATTACATTTATACCTTCCTTTAGGTATCAGTGAAACTTCAGGAATTATGATGAATGATAGGGAGTGATTCATGAATGTCCATCATAGTTACTCATTTTGCTTGTTGAGGAGCTTTCCAGGGTTTATGAAGGCTGCTTTTTCAGGTTCATTGCCTCTTAAATATGAACAATAAATGTCTGTTTCATGTTGGAAAAATGGCTTGATAAAAAAGTAAAGGGAATATCATAAGGAACATTTATAAACAACTGCAGTGTAAAGCTGTGATCTGATACTGGCCATTCAGAAAAAAGAGAACTGCCATGCTGGAGAGAGACTAGTCCTTCAGAGAAGAGCAGTGATAGATAATAAAAAACAGTGCTTATATTGTGGGTTGGAAACTTTCTGCTTGACCCTACTTGATATAAAGCTTGATCCCTCAGTCTCTGATCTTTCACACTTGAAGTCAGTTTGAGTTTTTTGATACTACAGTTAAGAATATCGCAGGACTTTGCTGGAACTAATCTTTGGCCCTGTGTGTCAAATTAAGCACACATGTAAAGGGTTGTGAAGTGACAACACAGAGCCCAGAACCCACCTGAATTAGAACATTCAACAGTGAATCACGGAGTGGAATAACCCTTGTGGTATTTACTTTCACTGAGAGATGCATAGCTTTTGTAAGATCAATAACTTATTTCATCCTCAGGTAGGCATTCAGAGATTGCCATTGTATTTGAAGTGTTATATGGGCCCCAGCAAATCCAGCCATCTCCACTTTCGTATGATGAATTGTCTCCTAATTTAATGGGTCAGGGATTTTAATCCTCTGAGAACTAATCCCCTGCTAAATGTGTTGGCTAGGTTTCTAGTGGTGATCCCTGCCTTATCTAATTATATGTTCGGATACATATTTATGTATAAAAAACCATTTTCTAGAGATAAGCTAAATATACATATCCTAAATAATGTCCCAGTTTTTCCTCTGTTGTTTGTCAGGGATGTTGAAGACACTTCTTTTCGCTACTGTGACTCTAAATCCTTTGTGAGAGTTACCACCTACCCCTGACCTGGCATGCAGCTTTCCATTCACATGCTCATCTAGAAATATGTTTCTGAACTGTTTGTCTAATTTACCCTATTTCTGAGCAACACATGCTAAATGCACAGTATTATTAGTGCCCTCATTCAGATTTGAACTGTAGACAGGGCCACAAAACAAATATGTGCAACAGTTAAACTGTAATGAAGACACTGTTCTACCTCTCATGCTTGCTTGCTTACTTTTGACATAGTCTGAGGTGGTTTGGGTAGCAGCCCTCCCTAAAATATCATACTGCTTTGTTTTCCAGAGGAAAATGAGACTTCCTGAGATGCTGTTCTCATTTTTAACATAGAGCTTTTGGCACTGTATATTAATTCTTTGAAACATGAAGTTGCGTAAAGGCAAATTTAGGAAGTAGCCCTGTGTTTTGAATTTCCTCTCCATCTAATTTCCTTGGGGAAATGAAACACATTTTTTAATCATTTGGTATTTGTCTAAGAGGGATCTGGAGGCTTTGAAAAGATTCACCATTCAGAACACACATCCTCAAAACAATGTTTTGGAGGGACAGGGCTGATGCCTTTCCACTTTGGTGCACAGTTCATGGCACTTCTGATATCTAAGTGGTCAAATCATGTACAGCGTGTTCACCTGTTCGATCTGATTCTTCAAACTGATGTTCTTTATAACCTGTTTATGCAGTTAACTCTTGTTATCCAAGGGAAGTTAATAAATGCCTGGCAACTGCATCTGTGTCCTAGTTCCTTTTACTCAGTGGTTCTTGAAATATATTTCTCTGAATTTTACATTACTTAATGAGAATTGCTTTAGCATCTAGGTCCTGCTTTCTAGCATACAGGTTTCTCACTCCTCAGATCCACTAGAATAGGTAGAAGCGGATATTCATGAAAGCTTACTTTGATTAAAACATTGTGTGAAATTGAGATATACTGTAAGTATGATCAAATTGAATAAAACCCTCCAATAACTGTCTTTTTCTGTCATCAGACTTTATGGCTTTGTGATTTCTGGTTTTGCTCCAAACTCTAGATCATGTATAGGGCACTAAGTCAATGAGGCTTAGAAAGCATTTTTTAGATGAAAAAGTAGTCTTTAATTTCAGTTATAGTGCATGTTGATCCCCAGAACAAATATTAATTCCTCTGGAGATGCTATAACTTTATGAACAGAAAAGCCCTTCTAAATTACATTATATACTGACATAGTCCTTAATAAGATGGCATGAAAAGTTAGATATGAATAGCAGCAGGGATCTAGACTCTGGTGTTCATAGAAGGCTTATATATTTTTCGTGTTGGTATGGTTATGGCTATGTGATATTCCATGAGTTAAAGTGCTAACCACCGGTGAGAAGACAGCTGTGAATGTCAAAGCTGTGGTGTAAGGTCTCTGTGCCTTTACAGCTTAGAAAGAACCTAAGTGTGATTTTGATGCATTTGGGGGTTAGGAATCTGTACCGAACAGGGACCTCTCTTAGGAGTCTATACCCAGAGGGGTACAACTTGGTGTATATGGACCAAATCAAACAAGAATGGATGTATTACTAATTCTGTAAGTAGGAGCGCTTCTGATAATTTAGTTCACCAAGCAGATATTTTTACACATATCAAAATCTTGATTTTTCTTGATATCAAGTTTACTGTAATATTCCTGTCAATATTAGTACATTCTGCTGAACTTGAAACACAGCTCCATTAAAAAGGACTTTGCTGTATGCAGGACTATGCCAAATTCTCCATAGCAAATCTGTAACGTCTGTATTTTTGGCACTTTCTTTGTTTTCTTCCATTTTGGAGGTTCCTCATCTTTAAATGGAAAGACATTTCCTTTACTGCTGTTGAGCAAGTGTGTTTTGTTCCCTTTATCATAAGCTAGGTTTTGTAAACTATTGAACAACATGAAGGAGATACAACAACTGCAGGACGTATAGTGGCAATGCACGAAACTGACTAAACCCCTTTACTTTTAACCTCTTTTGTCTTGTCATTTGTGATCTCTGGGACCACAAGGTCACTGGAGCTGAGAATCTGACTCTGTTCAGATAGGTAATATTGTCGGTGAATTTGTTATGTTCTCATTCACTCTCTCACCTACAAGCAGCAAAAGCTATTATTGTTATTTCTTTATAGTTTTCCATATTTATAATGAATGTGTTCTGTGCTGCCAGATGCAGACTTTATTTTTATTGAGAAAAGTGTAATCAAAGCTACTGTAACTGAAAAGCAGAGGGGCAAGCCAAGCTGCTTGGTAGCAGAAGCATATAAAAGATGTGGTCATGTTGCCCTGCGCTGCTTTTGTGAATAGATGCCACTTGGTCAGGTTTATAATGCAAAAGATGTACTGAACTATTTTTTAATTACTGAATTAATATTGAATTATTTTTCAAAAGATAATATTGTATTGGCCTGAAAGGAAAGCCTAATCTTAGAGTGTCTGCAAGAAGCTTCACTCTTGATTTATATGTGGTATATAGCAAAAAGTAACTAAAATACAGAGCCTCAGAGGGTAAATTGTTATCATATCACAGATGCCAAGAGATCTCTGCTAATTTGTTTTGGTCCTGAGTTATAAACCTGTGTATATGCCCAAAAAAAGGTGTACACTTTGTACCCTTTGTTGCATAGGCTATGGCATATACAGCACATATGTTGTGCTTGTTAGACTGTGTTGTGTACAGCTTGCATCCTGTGGGCACACTGGCAGGTGAACTGAAAATGTGAGGTGGGTTTCTGGGTCACATGGAGGACCCAGCTCAGGCTATGGTTTGCTTTCATTCATACTTCTCAGCATCTTATTCCAAGGTGCTGGGAAAGCCCCCTGAGAGGATTACTGTGATGACTATGTTCTTTCATTACTCATATCCATGCTAGGCAATCTGAGGTGTTCTCAGTAAAACTGTTTCCTAACAGTAGTAAAGCTTCTGTCTTAGGGATTTTTGGGAAAAAGAAACAACCCCAAACCCTTTCAAGATTATATTCCATTTTATTATATGGACTAAGATGCTTAAATTTACATCTTTGTTTGTCTGGTATTTAGTAAAAGCAGGCCTACAGAGCTTGCTTCGTTTGGGGCTCTGCCTTTGCAAAGCAATTGCGATTTTTAAGACTTAAAAAGTGAACATAAGCTGGTTTACTTTAATAGCAAGGTTTGTTCATTTACTTTCCAAATCCCTTATTTCTTACTGATGTGCCCTAAGATCTGTAATCCTGTAAAAATTTGTCTCAAAGGTCTAAACTGCATGTACACAGAGGGAAAGGAGAGAAAACAGCATGCGTGTGACCTGTAGGCTATGAAACTTTAGGTCAAGGGGCAGTGGGATTAAGCTCATTTAGTCAAGTAGGTAGCTGTTTCTAACTCTCATTTTTGCAAAATGCAATTATTCTTTATTGTATAATTAAAGTAAGAGGAGCAGGCTTTGTTTTGGGCTCTGCTGGAAATGGCAGTAGCATCATCCTCTCCCTTTATGTTTTTCTCTACTACCTAGCACATTTATTTGAAAACCAAGTAAAGCCCTTTCTGTAGAGGCAAGAAGGTAAGTGATCTCTGCCCTAAAGGGTTTGTGATCTGAAGATCTGACTGATGAAGTATGAAATAAAAAAGGATAGGATATATATTTTCCCACCCCAATGCAATCTCTAATTTGTTTTAAATAAATAAACAAATAAGCTTGTCTCTAGCCTCTGTAGTTCGTGTTTCTGCCTGAATACAGCTGCAAATCCTGAGCTGCCTTCCCAATTTATTCTCCTCCTTGGCTCAGCTGTGATGGCAATTTTGTTTCCCCACTCCTGCAGCAGTAGTTTCTCCTCACTGAGGTTTGCATCTGTGCTTCCCAGGGCCAACCTCCACCTTGCTGAAGGGCATGGGATCCTCACTGAGCATCATCACCCCGTGGCTGACACAAGCCTCGTGGGCAGATGGAAATTGGAGCCTTCTTAGTCACTAGTCTAAGCTTCGGTATATCTTCCCTCATTCAGGATGATGATAAGCAGAGCAATATATTTCCCCCCTGTATTTTTTCCCAACTGTTATTACAGTACTTTCATCTGTTGCCATTAAATAGGCAACCACTCATCAGGCAAATCTGGTGCTCCTCAAACTATGGTAAAAGCTAAAGGAAAACAGGTGTAGGAAGATATATGTAACTGTTTGTTTAGTTTATGTCCAAAGTGACTAATTGATTTTAAGTGATGTTTTATAGAAATAGTTGATATCCAAAGCAAAAACCTCATGTAACAAATTTCAGCACAGATGGTATTTTGGTTGCAATTAAAACAAAAGTGGCTTATAGTAAATGAGAAATAGAGAAGGTTTCAAATCCAATATAGCAAGCCTTGAAAGATGGTAGAAAAAACAACACTTTATACATTCAGAAATTAGAATGTTAGCTTCCGGTAGAAATAACAGAAAGACTGGCCTTAAATATTTAAATCTGCCAAAATGGACTACAGATACAGGGTAGGCATGGGAATGAACCTTACACAGGTGAGGACAGATAGTAGGCTCTTGTCTAGGTAACAGATGTAAACACTTTAGTCTGTACCTAACAATATTCCTATTATTTTCCATCGTATGGAATGTTCCTCTTAAGTAAAAATATTGAGATGGTGACTGTTGATTTTCTGGGTAAAAGGAAATACCTGGGCTGCTTTTATGCTGTAGAACAAAACATTTTCATATAGTACAAACTGGTCACTTCCAATATCAATTCTGAATTAGTATTCCAGGAATATAGAGTGACTCATAAGTGATAAGCATTGAAATATGAAACCAAACAACACAATAATAAGCATAATGTGTGAGTGCAAATATGTTACGTATAGAACAGAATATGACAAGAAAGAGTGGTACAGCATCAAAAATAAAGACTGTAATGCTTAAGTAGGCAAAACTGGAAAATCTGCATAAACAGAACACAATGCCAATGTTTGTGCAGAGAGGCTGGTCTTTGTGTAACATTCTGGGCTAAAAGTGATACTGAAAGCTGAAGGTTTCCATGGCTCAAGGGGGAGACTGGGCATATTGTGGAGGGGGTGTCCAATGGATGTGACTAAGACAAAAGAACCCCCTCAGCAGTCCCTGGGCTGAGGATGATTGGCAGCCAAGGGACTGTTAGGGGAAGTGTCAGATTTTGTGCTGTAGTCTTCAGGTCTCCCCTGGCCATCTGCCTTCAACTGCTACTGGAGATAGGTTACTGGGTTGGACACATTTTTGATCTGACCTGGTCTGCATGTTCCTCTGTTCAGTGACAGGAGATGAGTGTTGTGAAAGTGCTTAACAGCAACAATCTGTTTAGTGAAAAAGTTCAGTGTCCTTCTGAGAGGTGGGCAAGGTTGATGTTTCATAGAACTGGGCAGATGTGTGCAAACTGCCAGGAAATCAATTGAATATTTAATAACTTTAGTAACCAAATTTTACCTTTCTGTAATGTACAGAAGCACATTCAGTTTTGGTCTTGGTAGGCATTCACTTTACACACATATGAATGATTGAATGGGTTAGGTTTTGATGCAGAGAAAGTAATTCAAGTTCATTGACTCAAGCTTTAACGAAGATATACTATCATAATATATTCACATTTTATACTGAGTCTCCATTAACACTATTTCTTTTACCTATTCAGCTGCTGCTGAGGCCCTTGTCCTCATGGGGCACGTCAGCCATCCTGACATCTGTATGAGGGATAGTATGGCCCAGCACAAGCAATCCAGGGGGTGTTTCAACTGTGTGTAAGACAACTTTCTTCTGCAAGTAATAGAGGAGCCAACAAGGAGAGGTGTCATGCTCAACCTCGTGCTCATCAACAGAGAGGGTCTGGTTGGAAATGCGATGCTCCAGGGCAGCCTTGGTTGTAGCGATTATGAGATGGTTGAATTTGAGATCCTCATGGCAGTAAGAAGAGCGTGCAGCAAGCTCACTGCCCTGGACTTCAAGAGAGCAAACTTTGGCCTCTCCAGGAACCTGCTTAGTAACGTTAGATGGGATATAGCCCTAGAGGGCAGGGGGGGCCAAGACTCCTGGTTGATATTCAAGGATCACCTGCTCTAAGCTCAGGAGTGTTGTGTCCCGACTAGAAGAAAGTGCAGCAGGAGGGCCAGGAGACACCCCTGGATGGATAAGGAGCTACTGAGGAAATTTAGGGACAAAAAAGAGGCTTATAAAAGGTGGAAGCAAAGACAGGCAGCCTGGAAAGAATACAGGGATGCTGTTTTGGAAGCTAGGGACCAGGAAGCTAAAGCCCAGTTAGAATTAAACTTGGCTAGGGATGTGAAAGGTAACAGGAAGGGATTCTATAGGTGCACTGCATACAAAAGACAGACAAGGGACAACATGGGCCCCCTCTGGAAGAGGGGAGAACTGGCTACCCTGGATTTGGAGAAGGCTGAGGTTCTTAATGACTTCCTTGCTCAGCCTTCAAATTGGCAAGTGCCCCAACCACACCACTCAGGTATTGGAAGGCAGATGCTGGGACAGTGAGAATGAAGACCCTGGCCCCACTGTAGGAGAGGATCTGGTTCAAGACCATCTTAAGAACCTGAATGCATACAAGTCCATGGGGCCTGACAAAATCCATCTGCAAATCCTGAAGGAGCTGGTGAATGAAGTTGCTAAGCCACTGTAGACGGGCCACTCGGTGGATAAAGACCTGGCTGGATGGCCGCACACAAAGAGTTGTGGTCAATGGCTCAATTCCCAGCTGGAGACCAGTAAAGAGTGGTGTACCTCAGGGATCTGTGTTGAGAACAGTCTTGTTCAACATCTTTGTCGGTGACATGGACAGTGGGATTCATTGTGCCCTCAGCAAGTTTGCCGATGACACCAAGCTGAGTGATGACAAGGCTGAGTAGAGACCTCATAGCAGCCTTCCAGTATCTGAAGGGGGCCTATAAGTTTGCTGGGGAGGGACTCTTCATTAGGGACTGTAGTGATAAGACAAGGGGTAACGGGTTCAAACTTAAACAGGGGAAGTTTAGACTGGATATAAGGAAGAAGTTCTCTACTGTAAGGGTGGTGACACTGGAATGGGTTGCCCAGGGAAGTCGTGAATGCTCCATCCCCGGCCATGTTCAAGGCCAGGTTGGACAGAGCCTTGGCTGATATGGCTTAGTGGGAGATATCCCTGCCCATGGCAGGGGGGTTGGAGCTGGATGACCTAATGTCCTTTCCAACCCTAACTTTTCTATGATTCTATCATTCTGTGATTTTTTGCAAGACTTTGACGGGCACAGACAAGCATCCGCAATGTGAAATCCTTCACTTCTTGATATGTGTAGGTTTTGTTAGCTCTTCTCACCTCAATCTCAGGACAGTCTGAGATTCACATTTCATTCTTGTTTTATATGATTCTGCAAGCAAACAACAATTAAAACAGTGTCTGCTAAGCTAAGGCTACTGATCTTGAGAAGACAGCATCTTTTTGGTTTCAGGATCATTTACAACTTCCCTGGTAATGGATCTGACACCTAAAGTAATTATTTTCCAAATAAATAATTCAACTGAGTAAAGCAGGGCAGTTTTAACTATTTATAGGAGCTGTCCTGAAAGACACTAATAGCAGTGATTTTTTTTTTTTTTTTTTTCTCTTTAAGAAAATGGGTTTATAGCATTTCTGGAAGATATTACACAGGATGAAGAAAGGCAGCAAGTGCTTTCAACTAGAAATCTTGAAGTGGCAACCAGTGCTTTTTACTGCAGTTCATACAGTCTCAGTGTTTTATGATAAAGGATGTTGGCAATGTCCAAGCCTTTTCAAATGACTTCTGCTACTTCCACAGCGAGAAAATTTTCACCCCTTTCATTGAAGACTACAGGTTACTAACAGGTACTGATTTTGGCTACTGTTGTACCTTTCATTAACTTCCCTTTGTAGCTATTCAAAGAAAAGAAAAAATGTTCCATTACTTCTTTAATCTATAAACTTCAGAATCCAAAACTCCATGCTTGACAGTATATAACAGGAACGCAGGGTGATGGTGTTTTGTATTTCCAAATGTTCACATCTGAGGCAGTTACCCAGGGATCTTTCTATCACCACTGGCTATCTAGTTTTCATTGGTAGAAGTCAGGGTATGACATATCTGAGCAAATGTAAACATCTATTTTATGTTAAGGTAGCCCCTGTTCTAGACTTCCTTACTAGATCTCCACTGAATGTAAATAAAGCCCAGAATAACGACCTTAGGTGTAGATATGTATAGTGAGAATGCATAAAATATGGTGAGCTGATTCATTGATGTAAATCAAGGATTACTTTCTGAGATGACTAAGTTATTTCTGTAGGAACAGCCATGTGGACTTTGGCTAATGTCTGTAGAAGAAATTAACAGACATCTTAGAATAAGCTCAACATAAAATGAACCATTGTGTTCATGGTTCTTGTAGTAAATTGCTCATTCAGAATGCTGCAAGATGTAATATTTGCATTCCTACCTTACTACATAAGAATGCCAGTTTCAGTACCTGGAAAGGGGATTTTTTTTTTTTTTTGTTATAGGCAGTATAATGGTGTTCCGAGCACTAGTAAGAGGGCAGATAAGAACAATTACACCATCACTAGGATCTTTAACTTTTGTTATCTTTTAGTACCACAGAGAACTTTAGAGAAAGTCTGCAAGCCTTTGCTTTCTTACATTTATAAGGTAATTTGTTACTAATTTAATTTGCATAGAGAACTCCTTTTAGTAAAAAAGATGCCCTCTTGTTTAACCATGAACACTTTGCCAAGAGTTTCTTCTGAATTACAGCATCTCAGGTTTCAAATTAGAGCTGACACCTAACCTAGCATTTGAGACACTAAATACATGACTTTCTCTGGAGAGAAACTGTCTGTTCAGTTAATGTGCTACCGCACCAGCGGTGACCTACCAGGAGAGGAAAAACTCCTTGGCAGATAGCCATGTTGCAAAGCTGCTTTTTATACCATTTGAAAAACAGAAAGTTGTTGATCCTGGGAAATGGTTTCAATCTGCTGTTAAAAGTGATAAGAACTGGCAGTGTGGCTCAAAGATTTCCTCGTTTCATACACAGAGCCCACATAATCTTCTGGCTGTTGCAGTGAATGGTCAGAATGTAACCATTGGTCATATTCCAGATATGTGAAAGGGTCCAGTCCACTGAAGTGTGAAATCATAAGTATTTCTCCTGTGCATTGTACTGCTGCCTACAACACAGCCTGGTTTTAAAGGTAATTTGTGTAAGGGAATGAAAGGAAATAAGTCTTTAAGTTCACCCAAAATTTTAACTTTCATAGAAAAAATCATGCATAGTAATAATGATCTTGCAGGCAACAAGCCTTGACCCGAAAGTGCCAGTAAAATGGTAAACACTGCAACATGCTGTTGAGAGTTTTGCATTTATCTGTTATGTCCCAGTGATGGTCTGAACCAAAGGGATATTAGCTGCCTATAAATCATGTTCACTGAGGTACTCCCCTTAGCAGAGAGCTCTTGGAGCCCCATCTAATAGTATGGGAAGGAAGCACAAAAATAAGGCTTTTTAAAAGCATGCAAGGAGTTTCTCCTATTAGCCAGCTCACTCCCAGTACTGCAGAACCATCCCAAACCTACTTGCACATGCTGCACATGCAAGTACAGAATTAGGACAATGATGTGTGGTCTCCCACGTGCATGTGGCCTGTGTGAGATTGACCTGGCCTCCAATTCAAAGTTTTGCAAGTTAATTTGATGCTGAAAGGCTCAATTTGCTTTTGAGGAGCTACTGTAAAAAGCAGCAGCCATGCAGACAGGCAGAGCTTTGCATTTCCAGTCTTTTCCCAGTCTTTTCCCCTCTCCCAGTAGATTTATAAGCGGTTTAATCGTTAGGGGTCAGTTATTACTACCACCTCAATTCTTTTGTAGCTAAGATCATAGTTTTGGGCTAGCAGTTCTATCCTTTGACTTGTTTTATCAGAACTGGACTGTTAATTAGAGTCAGGGTTTGGCTCCCTTTACTGTGAAATATAATTCTGTTATCAGTGCAACCACATTCTGCCCTAGGTGATTTCCACTTTGGCTTTAAGCCTTCTTCTTTTTTTAATCCCATGAAATAAAGAGTATTTCCTTACTTGGGTAAGCTGGATAGCCTTTGGTCTAAATAGAGTTCTTTCATTTTGAGATTTCTGATATGCTAAACCTCTGTGAAAGTTTGATAAAAGGTAGCTTTGAGGCTTTTAATTAATTATGTACAAAAAGTTGACAGTACTCTACTGGGAGGTGTTCCTAATAATCCATGCATGTAATATAGTGGGAACATTGTTTATAAATATAAATGAATTGAAAGGTTTGTAACCTTGGAACAAAAGAAGATGAGAAATCAAATCATGGCTGACAACCTCACAAGTAAATGTTCTAAGATTAAATGACCTACTTGAAAGCTACAATTTTATCTTTGTTTTCCAGTAAGTACAGGAAAAATAATCCTTGTAACAACTCCTTAAAGCTGTTACTGAGAGTGAAGCAAGAAAATGTTGGTTTGAATAGTTCCTATCTCCCACAAATGAAAAGACATGCTCTCACAGTTCAGCCTAGTGGAAAGCACATAGCCTGTATCAGGCTGAAAGAGATGGGAGAGAAGGGGAAAGAGATGGTGTCAGTAAATTAGGTACAAAACAGTGACAAAAAGATACTGAAAATCAGGGTAAGCAAAGGAAAAAGGGCCACAAAGCTGGAAAAGAAGGCAAAGAAAGGCCAACTCCAGGGAAAATGTTAAGAATATTAATAAAGCAAAATGAATCCAGATGAATAAAGGAAAGACCAATTCATGGATCAAATTCATTTCTGTCACTGTAGTGTTTTTGTGAAATAAGAATCCTATTACCGTTGGACAGCATGGATTAAAAAAACCTCCCACTTCATGGTCATCAGTACTGCACCTACCTTTCTTATGCTCGGCAACAACAGAACAACCACCTTTAGGGAAATGTATAGCATATCAACAATATGGGATCAAGCCACTTATAACCACTCATTTGCAGCTACTCCTTCAGCTCTTATCATCTTGGCATCATTAAAGGGAGCATCCACAACTTGAAAGTCACACCTCTGTCTGTTCTCATTAAGCTTAAAAAGCAGCACCTTGAGATTCTTGAAGTCAAAGAAATTGGTATAAAATCTCCTTTTTAGTTCCTTTCTCTCAATGTCTGACTCTTTCAATGGGAGGTTCAACTTCTTCACAAGGTTACTGCAGTAATAAAGGGCTATACGTAGTGTGAAGTGCCTCGAGATCATTGTAGGAAGAAAATCTGACTGCACAAACCAAACTTTCTACCTGCTGTCCTTTGGTGCACAGAAGTAATCAGTTACTGCAGCTTTGCACCAGCAGCAAATGCTTGTTAGGCTGCTCTGAGCTAGGTTAGCCCAGCTAAGGCAGTTCCACCCCTCCTAGGCATAGTCTGGTCCCTTTACTTGTATGTGGTTTTCTGGAAAGACCCTTATACAAGTTCTGGCCTTTTTTAAAGGTGCTAATTTTAAAAGTCAGCAAGCTCCCTTATGACTTTTCTAGTCTTCACAACAGCACTCAATGCCTGAGAACTCTGGGGTCACTTTTAAGCATTAAATTCCATGGAAAAATCTGGAAAACAATCTGAAGTTTTTCAGACATAGAAGGCAACACACTGGCTCCCTCTCTGTTCACTGGCATGTGCAGCACAGCTGATAGGATTGAAAACATCCTCCAGACAGCCAAATTCCCAGGAGCCATGTTTGCTACTACCAGTGATTAATGGACCAGCGGAACTGGGAAAACGCTGTCCTGTTTTGCAAGGATGCCAAACAGAGGAAGAAAACAAGTCGTACCTAACACTTCCATGTTTGTTTTCAGTATGTCAGATGGAAAAGCTCATTTAACAAATAGATGATTTTTTGTTTGATTTTTTAGAAGTAAAGCTCTGTTTGGGATCCATCTCCTCATTTCCATATGAGTCACAATAAAATGCAAAGCACCAGAAGCACACAGTGGGCTGAAAACAGCAGGTGCTGAGTTAATCTCCAACCCGTTGCGATTCCTTTTGCTGTTACGTCTGTTGCTCCCAAGAGACTTTTAACAGGGCAGGCAGAACAGCTAATGCTGCAGGGATACAGACAAATATATAAGGACAGTGTGCCTTGAAGCTCTTTATGTTTATTTAACAGCTAATTATTATTTATTTATTTGAGAGTTAGTTTTTGTTTTTTGTGTTTGGTTGTTGAGGGTTTATTTTTCTTTTTTAAAATAATGCAAATGTTTAGGGAAAAATGCCTTGTTTGATATTTTTGCTTTGGAAACCCAGTTAAAAAAAAAAAAAACGCGTGTGTGGGCTGTTTCATGACTGTATTTTTAACCTGCACATAGAAAAACTGAGTGGCAAATTTGCACTTCAAACTATAGCTGGAACCCAACCACCCACATACAGCAATAATAAAACATCAAAAGGCCTGTGAAATATGCTGGCGCATGTATATATGTTTAAAAAGTGCACAAAATGAAGAAATTGGTAACAGACAACTGAAGTTCTTTTCTACCTGGAGTATTAGTTACAATAAGCAAAGTGCATGACTTTGGCTGTCTTTACCCCAAACTCAGATGTAGTGATATGGTATAAATGAATGGGTTTTGTAGTTTTCAGGTTGCTGAACAAAAATATATCTTCTCACAGGAAAGGGAGTATGGAAAGATGCAAACGTTACCCAGCCTTATTAATTCTATTTGGCCTGAAAAATTGTCTTGTGCTCTGGGGAATATATTAAGATATTCAAGTGAAAGTTCTGAAAATGTATAATGAAAACATTAGCACCACATTACTTGTGATTTCAAGGCTCATCTCTGTTGTGCTGGACAAAGCAGAAGCTTACTGCTCACTTCTACCGGTTTAAGGCGCCTGCGGGAGCAGTTCCACACAAAGGATTCATTTTGACCTGTCAGCAAAATAGGGAAAACTAAACTTCTGCAGGGCAGGCTGGCAGAGTGGTCACCTTGTGCAAAGGGACCACGGGGCTGCAGAGACATCCCTGCATGTCCTCATCTTCTCAGTCTACCATGAAAATTCCTTGAGAGTATGGGTTGGCACAGTTCAATATTTGGGAGTTTAGAGGCCAAAATCTCCCTTGGGAAAGCCCAGGGAAGACTGATGCTGAATAAGCATTCAGAAGCTTTTGTGCACCAATGCCCCTTCTCTCTTCTCTTTCTTGTGTCTCTCTGGAAACCCAAATGTGCTGGGCTGAAGCATTGGGTGTCACAAGCTCTCTGCCCTCCCTCCGCACTGAGCAGTGATGTCCCAGCAACTCAGGGATTACTCATTTTGGTGTTCGGCCACTGCTGAAGTGCATTGCTAATAACTGAAGCTCTGACCTGAGTTTCTTTTTCAACTTTCCATTGGATAGGGTTTCATTTTATTTTGCAGTCAGTAGAAATACAGGGTATTAAAATAAAGGCTGGGAGTGCTGGCAAAATCCTGTGCAGTGAGCTGTGCCCCAGCACCTGAACTCTCATTTTGAGCTAGATCTGTTATCAGACATGAAATTGGAAAAAACAGCCTTCATTTGACGGGCTTTTCTTTGGTAGGGAAACAAAGGTACTGAATATCTATACAGCTGATACTCATTGCTATTTTTACATCAAAGCTTCCTTATCTACTTGGCAAGTTAATCAGGGATTTTCTCTCTCTCCTAGGTACCCCAGCAATGTGTTTGTTGTAATCTCTCACATACCCTCATTACACTTTTTGCTCCACATTATTAAGAAATAAAGAAGTCAGGTTGCTTTAGTTCTCTTATCTTAGCAAGCTCCTTTCTGAATTCCTCCCCAAAACTTTAAATGTCCTTTTATCACTTGATTTTTTTGTTTCCCTTTCCTATGAGCTTTTCTCCTCCACTCTGTCCTCACTGAATCTCTGCTCTGTGACCTGAAATGACCTGCCCAAAGCTTTCAACAAAATGATTAAATAGGCTGTTGTGAGCATAGCATTCGTATGTGTATACATACATAAGCATTGTTCTTATAAATATACTTCTGCTTAGGTTTTAATCATTTTCTTACTGTTAAACCTCCCCTAACCCTCTCCCCAACCTTTTTTGCAAGTGGGTTTGCTTTATCTATCCCAGCAGATGATGTGAGCTATGATGGCTTCTTGTTAGCACTTCTGCCAATATCTACCAGCTGTAGTCAGATCTATTCTGCTTGCCTGCAAAGGCAAACTCTGGTACTTTCTCTTGTCTGTGCTGTTAAAATGATGACTTCAAACTTACAAGAAACAGAGGCAGGCAGAAGCTGTGATATTTGAATTTGGGCTCAGGTTTAGAGACCTAGTATAAGGAGTTACAAGTAAAATAGGAATTTAGGTAACTCTCATTTCTAATAATCAAGAAGCATTTAGTTTGGCACCATCTTCTTTTCAAAGATATATCTTTGTTTCCAATTGACCATTCATGAATCTTTGAGTTACTGTTTAACAAGCATCAACTTTTGTAGTGAGATGGAGAACAAAGCTGAGAGCTCTGTGACTCCTTTGTGAAATGTTAACACTTTTCAGTCTCTAAAGAACAAAATAAAAGTGATGGCATGTGTTTGGTTTTTTTTTTTTTTTCTTTGTAATATACAACAGTATTTCCAGATGTGTCTGGCAAAATTACATAAAACATGTTATCAAAGTGGAAAATAGCAGCTTTGCTGCAGCCTGGTGTGTCAGGCATAGTCCCTTCATGCCAGGTCTCCTGCAGGAGGAAATCAGATCAGGTGGGCACAGAAGGAGCGGTGTTGGCCCTGCTTTATCTGGATGAATGTCCTAAAAGGTCTCTGAAGCACCTCAGGATTCATTGCTCCATCCATGGATACCAGGGAGTTTTGGTAAGGTGTTGATGCAAAATATGGGATGCCAGTCTCCTTGCCTACATTACTGCTCTTTGAGTCACATTTTACAAGCCCAAAAGGGGATGTAAGTAATGCTGTAAACCCCACCATCTATATAAAATGCTGTTGTAAAACACAAAAAGTACAACTTATCTCCAGTTTCCAAAGACAATTCCATAATCTACTGTTCTGTAAGTGCCTGAGATGCCGAAAGGCAACAGAGAGGGGCTGCAAAGAGCCTCAGAGCTGCATGGGAGCTCCAGGAGACCCAGAAGAAATGAAAGGGCTGCTCAGAGCATGAACTGAATGTCCTATTACCTGCTGGCATTAGAGAGACCAGCCTGAAAGTGAAAAAGGCAGCTTTAAGCCTTTAAGTCAGTGCTTCCTGTTTTCTGAAACAACTCCTCCAAAATGGAGGGTTTCTGGGTTCCTTTTTATGAGGTCCGTTATCAGTTCTTAACGGGTATGTTCCCTGCTCTTTGTGAGCAGGAAAGTGTGAGAATAGAAACAAAATTGTTTTTTCTGAGCCTGTGGCCTTACTGAGTCAGGTTTCTACATTGCTCTCTGCCTATTCACTTTCAGGTCTTCTTCTAAAAAGAATGCATTTTGCTAGGGCTCACAGTAAAATATTCTCAGCTATGTTGCTGATGCTCTGGCATAGCCTCCAGCCTCCTGCAGTGAGTTGTGTCTGGTGTGTCTTCGATCGACAATAGATCTCCAATCTTGATTCAGTTGCTCTCCATTTTCTTTTAAGCAGCAAGTCAATAATCACCATTCCTGGAAGGATTTTCTTTCATATGTATGCTAAAATTATGCTTTCAGCCAGGGACTTCTGTGCACATGTACTGTGAAAGACAGGGGACAGTGATTGCAACATGATGGAAATTTTCTCTCCCTTTTCAAGCTGTGCAGGAATGTGCTGCCTTGAAGGAATAGTGCTGTTTAATGCTAGACTGTATGTTGGGTTGGAGGGGTGTGCGTGTGTTCCTGTGTGTCCATATGTAAAGAAAGATGACAACCTTAACATATTTTTCCACATACAACTTCTACTTTTGTCCATTAGCTGGGAGAAAATTGGATATAATATGACTTTTCTGATCTTTCTGCTATGCTTATGTATGTTATATAGATCCCGACCTTCATTTCCGAATGGAATCTAGGCAGACTGTACCTTTGTTACAGTTTTAGTAGTTGCTGTAAGCTGCATAAGCATGTAATCTCATTTAAGTCCTGCCACTTATCAGCATATACTGCTTCTAAAGATACTACTGCTGTCTCTTAATGTATCATAAAATTGCATTTACATTAAAATAGAAATTTAAATTTTGTTCTAAACACCTTTTCAGGTGTTTAAATCCATGTTTCAAATACCAGTTCAGCAAGTATTGCAAAGCCTGCCATTCCTAAACAGCATGTTATGAGAACTGGGCCAGATGCAGGGATTTATGGGTGATGCGGGTGTATCTGAGTGCGTGTAAAATTATATGAGATGGTAGAATTGGGGAAGCTTTTCTTTTTTATTGTGTGCACCCACCAATACCTTGCTATTCTGTTGCTACCCACCTTAGACTTCTGCACCTACTAACACTCTGAGTGAAAGCTCATGCTGTTGGGAGAGAAAACAGCCAGCTGGGGCACACTTTACACTCATGGGTGTAAGGCTGCCTTCTGAGGATGGCAATTCATATTTCTCAGGACTTTCCGGGGTGGTTTCTCGCTAGGGGTACATGTTTAGTAGCAAAGGCCCAATCTCCAGATAAGGGAGAGACTCATTCCAAGCCCTCTGTTTGTACAAAAGTAAGAGAACAGACAAAACTGGGTTTGAAGAGTTTAGCTTTGTTAGTACTGTGCTGAGGTTGCTGGGAGATTTCCTTCTCATGTAAATATAAACACTGATGGAGAATGGAAACATCTGTAAGAACTACAGACCAGGAACTTAAACCGTTACCGTGTTTGGCTTCATGTTTCCCTTTTCCAACAAAAAAGGAGGGGCTGCATCATGGATGTTAACAAGCTAAACGTCAGGTTAAGGGAGAAAAATGAGTGAATATTTGTGTATGTACAGGAGAGGAGCTCTTGTCCAATTTTCTTATGGCATTCTTTGCTCTTGAGGTGGATTTTAAATAACAGGAAGTAATTCCTTCTAGGGTTTTCCATAAATGATGATTAATATTTTTTTGCCTCAAGTCAATTTCTGTGATATATCAATATTTGTGCAGATACATCCACTACAGATGATACATGGGTTTTCTATTAAAAATGGATTCTTGATATGACCATTTTCTAAAAGTTGTCATGTTCTTCTATAAATCTCCTGCTTCATCCAGTTTTTCCCTACTTAACAAGCTATCTTATTTAACAAAAATGTTTGCAAACATCCTGGACATTTTTGTTAAATAGTTAAGAGATAGTAATAGATGAATGCATTTTTGTATCATTTCAATGTCAACACGTGGGTGTGATTCTGTAGACTTAGTTTGAAGGGAAACAACAAGTCTGGCAGTGGATTTGAGCTGCAAATAACTTGCACAAATAAGGGCCAGAACTGAAAGAGTATGTGACAGCCTCATTCCTGTTGTGGTAGGTATAAATATTTACATGAGTGCAAACTTCTGCTTACTCTTCCCTGTCTTTATGTTTGACTATTTGGACAGTGTGGGGCTGGAACTATGAAACATTTGAAGATTAATTCAGCAGTACTTTGCTCTTTGTCATATATTCCCTTTTCTTAATGGCTGGTGACTGAAGGCTAATTGCAATTGCTGAGCTGGCTTTTTGCCCTTCAAATGTGTGTCAAGCATCGCAATTGGACTTTTGTAAATAGGACACAATCGTGTCTAAAGTGTTCTGTTTAATTGTCAGTGGCATCTTACACTTCTTTGTAACTAACACCACAGCGAGAATGCTTCTTTCTTTCTCATTGCAGGAGACATGAACCAAATCAGATAGGAAAGACGTAGAGTACAAAATGTGAGCACTGGATTTATCCACTAATATTGAACTGCCTGATTTTTAACTGTGCTATGTAGCTTACAGATTTATGATAGCAAAAGCAAAAACCAATGAAACAAAATATTAAATTTAACAAAAACTTCCCCTTATTTCAAAACCCAAATGCTTATTTTAAACTGTTAGATTGAACTGGTCCCTGGAAATATGTTGCTTGCCTTCTGCTCTGCATTCTATATGTCTTAGCTTGACATTTTACATTTGACATAGTCGCACAAATAGATTGCACATGTTTATTCATTTTATCCTGTGAACACAGTGACAGACCTTATAGAAAAGCATTCTGGTATTGACATGAAATTAGCTCACCAAGCTTTTAGTTTCTTTTGGAGACTGAGTCAAGTAATCCCATTAACAGCACATTCTTACATTAAGTATTAGCCACCAACACCACCTATCAGTGGGGTACAAAAAAAACCTCTTGCAGCAGAGTTAAACATTTTGCAGGCTAGTGTAATGCAAATAGCGTAGCTTGAATTGGTTGCAAAGGTCATAGTTCTGTTTCTTAGGCATGACAATGATTCTCAGTCTAAAAATAAATGCAAAGATATAAATGGTATATTCATGTGACAACTGTGATATCACTGCCACAAGAATACTAATCTTAGAAGCATTAGATGGGGACCTGGCTTGAGAGCATTAATAGGACAATAAGAAAGCAGTTCTGCTCATAACACACCATACCATACCTATTCTGGCTTATCACTTCAATGTCTGTGCTGTTGTACAATTTGTAAGCAGATCTGCTGTTACTCTTCAGTAGGATATATAATCAGGCTTCAATGAAACGTTTTACAAAAGCCTTGTGGGAATTGGTGAATATAGTTTATACTCTAATTATGAAGAGCACAGTACTCAACTCCAGAGCTAAATATGGAAGAAGAGAAATCAGTGGCTCCCATCTTTGGTATTTGTTCATATTTTTGACATGTCTTTGTATCTTTCTGACTTCCTATATGCTTTGAAAAGTGCACCCATGTTTCGCCATCATTCAAATTGAGGAAAATTTCACAAGCTGACTTTGGCTGAAGAATAATAAAATTCTAATGATTTCTAAAGCTCATAGCAATTTTCTCAAATCAATGCTTAAACAGATGAGGTTAAAAAAACTCTAAACTTTTTGGTTTTAAGAGACTGGACATTGTACAACCTAATTATTTTCCATTAAAATGTACCCACATGCTTATTTGGAACATTTCTTGCTGCTTTCAAGATGTTTGGTAAAATTTTAATTCACTAAAATCAGGTTTTCTATAAACAGTGCCTTAGTTTATTTGAAAATAAATCTCAGGAAAGTTTATGAAATGCCTACCTCCTATTTCAGAAAATGAAAAATGAGCCTTTGAAAATACTCAAATGTTAGTCTTTCATAGAAAGCTGCTTTTTGACTCTTGCATTCTGTCTTTCCGTATTCCTTCTCTTTTACGGGGGTATTGTAGGAAGATCTCCATATTATGCTTCTCTATACAGTTAAAATTGGATAGTTAAGTGGTAACTTTAACATTCAACATATACTTCTCAGTCTTATGTGATACATAAAAGAACTGGCTTCCTGTTTTCATTAATTCTGTTTACCTAGTTATTTCCAACTATGTATTAACTAGTGAGATCAAATAATTTCTGTAACATTATTTTAAGGCATTGGCACCATAATTTGGAACTCAGAAGTCATATCCAGTTCTGCAGCAGACTCCCAGATGAATGTTGAAGTAATTGAATACCCTCAGATATAATTCATGTAATCATATAAATCAATGACATCATGAATCCCAGTCAACAAGAACAGTGCACAACTGGCCAAGTTAGCTACTTGCTAGACTGAAGCAGTAAAATAAATGCCATCACAGAAAAATGTCCTCTTGAAATATGTTTCTAGAAGGCAAGACCCAGGAACTTTTTTCCTCAAACAGGTCCCAGGTGCCTTTATCTTCAGAAAGAAGAAATGAAGCCTCAGATCAGCTTGTAATGGGGAATCTTCTGAATAGCTCTGAGTAGGTAGACTCTACAGGGTTGTGAGCTCATGTTACTTAGTTTGAGGGAGATATGGAATATTCTCTCTTAGCCTGAGGAAAGAAGCAAAGGAAAGAAAGACAACAGAGCAGCATTCAGTGGTTCAGAAAGCTCTTGTGAGTCCCTGGGTACTTCTACGCTATGTGACAGACAGTGATAATAAATGCCCATGCTGGCAGGTAGACATCCATACCCAGATCTGGAAGAAGGGCTCTTTTTACTTTCACACTGCTTCTCTCAAGTTGAAGGTCTCTGCAGCACTACTGACCCATGTTGTCCAAGTCACTCAGGTACTGGGGAGCAGGCCTCCTCATTTGCTTGTCACCCTTCCAACCCTGAGGGGCAAGAACTTCAGTCAGTATTGCACGTGTGGGATATGTGAAGCTCTCTTTGGCTCTGTGTCCTTATAGAACACTATAAAACAGAAAATCAAATCACATAAATAAGAAAAAATTGCTTCTAGAATATGTAAATTTGATATTCAGCTGGATGCTGGAGTACTACATATTTTTTAGAGAATAACATATTTATAAAAACTGAAAACACTGGTAGAAGTAAAGCAAAGCAGCATTAAATGCTTTTGGAGGGAAGGAATGCCATCCAGAGGGACCTTGACACGCTTGTGAGGTGATGCTAACCTGCTGAAGTTTAACCATGCCAAGTGCAAGGTCCTGCACCTGGGTCAGAGCAATCCCAGGCACAGTTACAGGTTGGGCAGAGAAGAGTTTCAGAGCAGCTCTGTGGAGAAAGACTTGGGGGGGGTTCGTTGATGAGAAAATGAACATGAGCCAGCAACAGTGTGTGCTCACAGCCCAGAAAGCCAATGGTATCCTGGGCGGTATCAAAAGGAGCATGACCAGCAGGTCGAGGGAGGTGATCCTGCCCCTCTACTCTGCTCTTGTGAGACCTCACTTGGA
>JAOEHY010057379.1:0-32357 GCA_025447955.1 Psilopsiagon aurifrons | reverse complement strand
GTGGCTGATTTATGGCCTAAACCACGACACTGACTAAGAAAAGCAATACTTTTACATTTTTCTCATACATTGTACAGAGTTCTTTTACCCCTTTGCTCTTTTCCAACTCCCAATGCACTTGCAAAAAGGAATAGAGTTAGGACTTGGTGCTTATTCATTTCTACTCTGGTTATAATGAGACAGGGGCTGAAGTCTACAAAAGTGTTACAAAAATATGGGTGCCATGGTGACAAGCTGCTTTTTATCTTCAAGAAGGAAAGACGCATGCTGGGGGAAAGAAAAGATTTGGAGGACAAAACAAATTAGAAGTCACACAAAATTCCCTTCAGATGAACCTATGCAGCTTCTCTGCAGCAAAAAATACAGAATAGCCACAGCTGCCTTGAAAGGAGGGGAAGATGCAGCTAAACCATAAAAAACAAACAAATAAACAAACAAACAAACAAAAAAAAAACCCAAACAAAAACAAACAAAAAAACCCCTGCTGTGGTTTAAACCCAGCCTGCAACTGAATATTGAAATCAGAACAGAACCATAAACCCCTGCCAGTCCAGAGCGCTCACTTGCAGTCTTGCATATGAGGTAAATTTCAACTGACCTCAGTTATCAACAGCCAGGAGAATAGGTGCTTCAACTGACTAGCGCCGATCAGTGATTGCCACCTTCCTGAGAAAAGAGAGTAAACTGTGAGTTGATTACAAGGTGTAACTTCTGCTCTAGTTTTATAAAATTGAAATTTTTTATTTGACATCCGTTATTTTGCTATTCCATATATCAAGAGCACTTCTTTAGCACGCATGATTTTGCTTCTGGTCTGTGCATTTTTTTTCCTTGCTTCTCAGTTTAACTCCTTGATGAATCAGAAGCCAGACTTCTTTTAAAAAAAAAAATTAAACCCATCTTCATGACTGTACCAAGTATCCTGACAAATGTATCAAGTCTTTCCAGAACACCTCAGTGTTCTTCTTTTTATTAGTAATCAAAGATTTAATACAGAACAAAAATATCATCATGATTTGGAAAACAATAAATCACTTTAAAAAAAATGCTAACAGATTCACTGCTGTTCTTTTTTTGCATCGCTTCATCAGAAAATAGATCAAAAAAAAAAGGCTGACATAATATTTGCAATTGCTCACTTTAGAACATACATATACTAAGTTAGGTCTTTCTCTCTGCTGTCTTTTCAGTTGTGGCTTCTCCTGGTTTCAGTTGTAACAGTTTTGTTGGGTTTTTTTTTTTCTCCTTCCTAGTAGCTGGTGCAGTGCACAGTTTCAGCTTTAGTCTGGGAACAATGCTGATAACACAGTGATGTTTTAGTTGTTGCACAGTAGCGTTTACCCTGATCAAGGACTTTTCAGTCTTGTGCTCTGCCAGTGAAGAGGTGCATAAGAAGCCAGAAGGAAGCAGAGCCAGGACACCTGACCCAAGCTAGCCAAAGGGGTACTCCATACCACAGCACTTCATGCCCAGTATATAAACTGAGGGGAGTTACCTGTAAGGCCCAGATCGCTGCTGGTGTCAGGCTGAGTATTCATTGGCAGGTGGTAAGCAATTGCTTTGTGCATCACTTGTACTTATTTTTCGGTTTTTGTGTTGTTTTTTTCTTTCCTTTTTGTTTTTGATGTTTTCCCCTTTTTATTTGCTTTATCATTATTATTATTAGTGGCAGTAGTAGTTTTATGTTATAGTTTAGCTACCTGAACTGTTATCTCAGCCCATGGGTTTTACATCTTTCTGTTTTTTTCCCCATCCTGCCTAGAGCAGGGGGAAAAGGGGAAGGAGTTAGCAAGCAGCTACATGGTGCTGAGTTACCAGCTGGACTTAAACTGTGGCATTTGTGAGAACTTCATACTCTGTCTGAAACATGTGAAATTTGTCAATGGGATTTTTCAGTGCTTAAATAAAAATGTGCTGGCTTGGTTTTTGGAAACTGCGTGAACAAATAAGCCATCTGAGAATATTCAGATTTAGAAGGATTAATGCCTGAAGACAAAATCTAGTTCAGGTTGCTTGTCTGGTATCAGTATAATTCATTAGTGGCCATTTGTGATGGAACCATCAAGCTATTATAATGAGACTAGAAATCTAAACACAGGCAACCAGGCCCGTTAGAGATATATGAGGATATCCTGGCTGGCTTCTAGCTGCTTCTCTGGAAGGAGCTAGTCATATATCCAATAGTATTTATGTGCTGCACTATATTTGCCAGTACTGTATAAGTATCTTGGATACTGTATGTCATCTCAGACAGCATGAGATGGTCAGCTCAGACAGCTGGACTTAGCTTAAGGGGCATAATCAAGTGCAAGAATAAGACAACTACATTTGGGCATCCATCTGTAGGTATCTGCATGAGAGACTGTAGCTAGTGGAGACAAAGGCAGTTAGATCAGTCTTATACGGAAACCTAGAACTTGATTCAGTTGCTCACATAGAGATGTTTAAAGCAATTTAGTTGGCCTGGGGTATTTTCTCTGATGCCCATCTACCATTCCAGAAAGCTACCAGTCTCCAACTGCTGGACCCCTGCAGATATCTTGGGTGTCCTAGGGTGTCTCAGATATTGTTAGAGGCTTATATTTAACCAAAGTAACTAAGGTGTCATTGACTAATTTGCTCTCTTTCCACTGACTATAATAGAAACTCAGATATCTAACTCATATGAAGATTTTTTTCTTGAAGACCCCTAAATGTGGTACCTTAATTTCAAATATAACCACATTTGGGGTTTATTTGGGTGCCCAGTTGTATGCCTTTGCTAAGACTAGTTTTGTCTTAGTTTGTACAACACAGGGATAACGATGCCTTCCTCTGTTGATCTGGATGATATTTACAATAGCCAATAATTCATAAAACTCCCACTTCCCAAAATTTATCAGAAGATGCTATACATATGCAATTCATGTTTTGTCTCCTGAAAAGTCTTTTATTGCTGCATACTATGATTTATGCAACTCTCTATAAACTCAATATTTTCCTGAGTCCTAAGCAAAACTCTTAATATGCTTAAGGACATGGTTTAATGCTAGGTTAACAGTTGGACACATTGACCTTACAGGTTTTTTTCCAACCTAAAGGATTCTATGATTCTCTAATTCTTTGTTTGATTGAAATAATGGATTTAAAGCCATCATTTTTGTTGCAGACAAATTTTTAGTTTGTTAGCAAAGCAGGCTTTTACCACACAGTTTCTAGTTTTTCAGTAGAGGGAAAGCAAATCATGAAGTGAAAACACCACTTCAATGAAATGATGCAATTTGCACTAAAAGGGTAATTTTCACTTTTTTGGAAACAGCTTTAGAAAACATCAGCAATTAAATGAAAGACAATCTTAGTCAAATAAATTCCTATCAAACTAAAATACTGCATTAATGTGACATCCATAAAAATCTAGTATAGAAATCAAAATTAAAAAAAAAAAAGACTAGAAAAACATGGTAACTGAGCTCCATTTAGATCAATTTTGTCTACCACCTTCGTTTGGAAAGGTACTTTAACTGTTCTACTTAAACTAGGCATATGAAAAAATAAACTGATTAACTTCAACCTTCTTCACTTTAAAAGGGGTAGATTCCGCTTATCTTCAAGATGAGTGCAATGTGGGTGTTTATTCCGAAGGTAGTCATCTAGCCTGCTTGTACAGAGGTTGGAGAGTTGTGAGCATTTTAAATGGACATGCATACAACAGTATTTATCTTGCTTATTTTAAATGTAGTTTTGTAGGATTTTAATTGAGTTCCAGGAATCCCTATTACTTTCTATTGATATGAAGAAGATTGATTTTACTCAGATGTATACCTCTACACTGCAGTAATCTAAATTTGACTTACAGAAATGGACATATCGTCCTCCTAAGTGAAGTTCCTAAATTCTTATAAAATACATGAAAAGATGGGGCTTCTGAAGATTTCCAAAGACAGCTTATATCTTTTCATTCTGTTGGTTGTCTAATGAACTAACAGTCTGATGGGTCCTGGAGGCACTTCTTTTTATAAATCTACCCAACCAATTTTCCTTTAACCACCCTTGAGGTGTTGTAAACATCCATTTACCCACTCATATATAAGGGGGAAAAAAAAAAAAAAAAAAAATAAAAAAGCCAAAAAAGGTTTAGGGGCATTTTTTTAAAATTATTATATATATTTTTTTTTTTTTTTTTTTTTTTAGAGGAAAAATATTGATCTAAGGATTGGACATCTGAAATATGAGGGCAAGAGGTACTGGCAAATATTCACAGGCCAGTACTTCATGGTGTTTGAGGAGAGAAACAATTTCTCCATTTCAGGAAAACTCAGGTAGCAGAGCCCATGAATGGTGCTGAATAAGGATATTTAAATACAATTTTTTTCCATATAAGACTTTCTTGTCAACTGCTCTTTATAGGTATCACAGCCAAGGTGACTTCTGCTTTAGAAGCAGAAGAGGTAGAACTAGGAAGTCACTGTTAGTAAGTTGAAAATATTGCTGAGGGGTATTTCAGGGCCACATAATAAGAAACATAAAAGCGCTAGACCACAGAAGACAGTCAAATAAAGAAAAGAAAAGTTGTGGTTTTAAAAAGCTTACAAAGAGGAAAATGTGATATCTCTTTTCAATAGTTAGAACAAATGCCTGAATCTTTGCTACTGGGTGTTCTCGAAGATTGTCCCCAACTGTACTCCAAACCACACAACTGAGATGCTCTCTGTTGTAAGTTCATAGACCCATGCTTTTTTCCCATGAGATTAAAAGGTCAATATCAGCAGCAACCATATATCTCTGAAATAAGACAATATTCAATCATGAACAAAGAAAAAAATGTAGTGTTCTTTAAGAACATTATCATCAGAGACAAAGAGGAATATTTCTCATTCTATGGGGAAAAAAAATTGTGCTGTATCATTTTTACTACCTCCATGTGGGTTTCCTATAGCCTGCTGCTTCTCTTGTTCTCTTATTACAGAAATACCAAGCAAACAAATATGGTCTAAGGAAGGAGACAAGTGACAGGAGATGAAGAGGAGGATGCAGGTGGTAGTTCCTTATCACTTTCTACTTCCCAGTAAATTGGTAAAATAATGCAAAATTTAATTGTATTTACTTGCTTTGATGGAAACCTCAGGAGGAATTATTAACATAGCAATTTTTCTTCTATTACAATTAACATTAATAATAATACCTTGTTCATTTACTTGTCTACAATATATCGGTGAAATATTTGACCCATTTGATATTTGTATCTGTGTTTTATATTTGTGAATGTTATGTTTTCTAAAGCACAGTTTAGAAAAAAATGTACAGATACAGAGTGTTTTTGATCTTCTGAGGTCAGAATTTATAAATTTTTATAGGTATGAAAGCAACTAAATGTTTTCAAAGGTTCATGGAGGAATTATACACCAAAGAGAAGGCTTATCTAGTTTAACTTTAAATATATATGACACATTCATTCAGAGCACAGGTAATCAGACAAGCTGTTTATAGACAAAACAAAAAAAAAAAAAAGATTTAGTTCTTTTAAGAGTATGATTAATCTATTTTGGCATTTATAATGAGGTAAATTAAATTTTCTGATTCATTTCTATTTGCAATAAAGGGAACAACATGTGACCAGCTAGGTTCTACAAGGCAGCTCTTTAAATTTTACACTGGATGAATTTCAGCCTCAGTTTCAGTTTCTCTAGTTTCTGACAGGAATTGAACATTTATTGAACTGAATGCCTTTAAAAAATGTCATTCTGCCGGCTTTCTATGATTCTCCCATACTTGTCATTTTAAATCAGCTATGTAACCTGGTTTACTACTTTTAAGGTTTCCTTTTCAGCATCTAATCTACTAGAATTCAAACCACAGTCTTCCTAGCTTAAAACAATTACTCCTGACATTTGGGCAGCACTCATGCCTATGTGGAAGATACACATCTACAATACTCACAGCCCACTTATGCCAGAAATTCTCTGCTGTCTGTGTGTTCAGAATGTTTTGGGCTACCATGTGACACAGTAATGATGAGCAGAAAGAGTAAAGTTTCCCCATCCTTATTTTATTTTGCACATTCATCAAGCATAAATCCCCCAAATTTACCTTTAGCCATTTTTATACATCCTATGAAATATATCATTATATTTTCCTTTTAGTTTCATACTGAGCATTATATATAACTCTCTCTGAATATCCAGGTATCTGCCTATGTGCACTATAAGTCATTGTTCTTTGCAACAAAGCAGGTGGCTGCATCTTCAGATACAAGAAGATAGAACTTAGTAATCATAGTGTCTGAGCTGTATTCATGTTGCTGAATAAACAGCTGGCATTATCCAGTAGAGAGTGCTGTGGAAGTTAAAATATAAATGGAAGATTAAATAATGAAGGATAGCAGAGTAAAATGCAAAATGAGGGGAAGTAATTTTGCTGGACAGAAAATGGCTGCATGCTCTAAATCTATAATAACAACTTTACAGCCATATGCTCTGCTGGATCTGTACCTCTCACCCCTTCATTAGGGCTGAAATTTGAGATACTTAAAGAACAAAGATTCTCCTTTAAAAAAAAAAAGTCAACATATTTCCTTAGATTATAATTTCTATTATAATTAACATAAGAAGGCTCACAAAGGTCTGAGTTAGTGAGATCCTTCTAGAGTACAAGGACATATATATTTCTTGATGCTTGCTTATGGTTCCAGTACTTCCTGAATGTCAGTATGACTTTGTAAAACTCCTTCTATTGTTTATAATCAGAAAAATACCCAGAGAGTAAGATCTCTGCAGTTGCCTTAATGCTAGTGGACATTCATAAAGTTATGAACAAATAAAAACATGTCACTGAAAATCATCCAAGACAGAACAAAGAAAAAGAAAAACAGGGTCAAAAAAAAAAGGAAAAGAAATAAAATATGAAATAACCTGGCTCCTCTAAAAAGTCAAGAGTAAGAGGAAAGAGAATGAAGATAAGAAAAACAGTGTCAATCACAGAGAACCACTAAGTAATCACAGCATGGTGTTTGAATATTGCTTTGCAATGTTTTCACTGTGATGTTGCATCAATACAGGAGTACATTGGGTTATGTCAGGGTGATATGCTGCAATTAGTTTTCTGTTACTTTATTAATTGACTTCACCCCTCTCGCTCTTCACTCTTGAATTCTACTCAGGTATTCAAAGCACCGGATGCCATCTAATATGCTTTAAAATTTGGCACTTCTGTGCTCAGTAATTTTTCAGACTGCTCTTGCGGAAGTGGTTCTGGAACTACACTGAAGCTTTGGGAAAGCAAAAAAAAAAATAGTTCATGTCATAATATATAAATCCATGGACATGTGAAATAATGGGTATGAAATGGCAGAGCAGGGATAAAGTGCTTGAATGGACATTTTGGAATCTTTTATGTTAAAGGGTAGCTCTGGATTAATTAGATATATTCATAAGAAAATTAATTGGTGGCATTAAGCATAATACACCCTTTTTAAATCTCTTACACTCGATTTTAATAAAATTTATGTCCCTCAGATTAAAAGTATTCTTGTGAAGCCCATGAAACAAAGCCCTCGTGGCCGGATTGACCCATGAGAGCCATTTTTATCTCATGGGCATTTAGAAATCAAGAAGCATTTCAGCAACAAAATAAAATGAAACAAGTCTAAGTGGTGACAGACAACAAAGCTCCATGCTCAATATAAGAATAACTCAGGCAGAATATTCTCTGCCAATGACCTACCCATTCTCTCATTTGCAATGATGATCTTTTCTGGGAAACAGAAATTGAGTAACATCCAAACTAACAGCTGTCTCTCAAGAAGTGTCTTTTTCTATACTTAGCCGATCTACAGTTCAGAGCACAGTAATCCCTCTGGATCATAGAGAAATATGATGCCTAATCCTGTTTCATTTCATGGACACAACAAATGGTACAAGAAGTAAATATTTTTTCTATCACAAATCAATAATTCCCTTCAAAATTACATATGATTTCTACTCCAGCTTCAAAAAAGGAGGAAGTTTTAGTTTCTCTTTTTCTGTAAATTAGCTGCTTAAAACAACTAATTGCTTACATTTTTCCCTTCCAAGTGGAAGACATAATGTAGCCATCGCTGACATAAAACAAACCCAACTTGTGCAAATGATATCAAGACCAATATTTTTACTTTCATAATTGCAGAGCTTTCAAAATTGAGCTCCTGAGAAAATATCCCAACTTCTGACAACATTGAGTAGTAACCTTAAGATATTTTTTTAAAGAAGTTATTAAGTATTATGGGCAACATGACTTAGGCAACGGATAGACATGTAAGTGTTAATAGAAAGCCATTGTTAGAGGGGTTTGTAACAGGTTTATAAGTTTGGTTGTAATAGAATATAGGTTCCTCTACTGAGAAGATAGTGTGGTTTTAATGCCCAGATGAATTCCAGGTGGAAAAAAAGTGTAAGTATCAAGACAGCTTAAGAGTGCAGAAGCAGCCTCATGTGAGTTAGATAGTCTATCACACTGCTCAAATACTGAATTTTGCATATGCAGTGAATAAAAGAAGAGAAAAATTAAGTCTCTGGGAGCCATTCACATGTATACTACCATGGGAATTTTATATCTAAATTATTTTTAAAGCTAATAAAAATAGCAAATTATAATAAATGCAGTTTTCCAGTAGACAGTCCTTAGCAGGAGAAACTACAATGCAAATAATAATGAAAAATCCAATCAGCTATGCTTATGCTTCAGTGCAGGTACCTAAATCCTTTTGACAGTAGTGAAAGTATTTTACACTTGTAACTGGGAGAATTCAAACTTTAGATTTTGTTGAGGTTTTTTTTAATGGTCTTCAACATTTCTGTAAATTTTAATGGGGATACTTAATTATAAAAGCTATTTTCTCTTCAGTAGTAAATACTCCAGTGAAGCAATCCTCTTACATTATGCTGCATTATTAGGATAGAAATGCAGCAAATCCAGGCCTGTAATCTGCCAAAGTTGGCTTTAAATATGCCCCAAACTGCCAAGACATACTTAGTGAACTAACTTGCTGTGGCTGTTTTAATTTTTCTTCTTATTGTAAACTGTTTTTTTTTTTTTTACTTATCTAAGAAATGGGACTTTGCTTATCAGATTTCATTATTAGATAGGAAAAAAGTTGTTAAATAGCTTAATTTTCCTTTGAAACTAGTACATAAGTTCATATCAATCCTTTTAAAAAAGAAATAGTATTCACTATTTTAGTAAGGTTACATTTAGTTATTTCTACATACTATATAGTCATTCATATCTCATGAGTGATCATATTATACCCTTCTATTCAGATTGGCTGGTTCTGTCACTATATTGTTTGTATTAAAAAACAACTCAATGTTACTAACAACATCATAGCTCCATAATTTGGAGTTGATTTAGATCAGCAGAACCGGAGGAGCCAGCTTGTCTTTAGAAAAGATTCTATTAATAAAAAATTAGGAACATCTGGGCATTGAGAATTTAAACCACAAATTGTAACAAAGTGTTGAAAGCTTGTTTTATTTTGGGATTTTTTGGCTGCTGGGAGTTGGGTTTCCTTGGGTTTTTTTCCTAATTTTGCATTATTTCTTAATTACTTTTGAACACCTTCTCATTATTGCATTCTCTCTCTGGTGGAAAAAAAGTCTGCCAGATTTTAATTTTCACCTTTGTTTAGACTGAAAACATTTAAAACACTTAGCTTTTCCTATAAAATACGAGATTTCCCCTATTTTAGTGAGATGTAATTAAGATACAAATGTTGCCATCTTATATTCGATAGCAAGTGGCATTAATTCTGTTTTCTGAGAAGCAGAGGATAATGTAAGAGCATGTAACTTGTTAATGCTGATTCTAGTTCCATAATTATTTTGCTTGAAACCCATAAACACAAGTATGTTTATCAAAGTAGCAGTAACTATTTTGTAATGATGCTGATAACATAATCATAAATTTTCTTACATTATATTTGCTTATTGTCATTAGATGGTATTATAAGTCATTATTATCACTATTTTAGATTTATATGAATCTAAAGGAATAAGTACATTTGCAGCTGGGGTAATGGACCTTTCTAAGCCATACTTTAGGAGTATGTTAATGGCATCAGGTGTTGGTTTGGTTTTTTTGTTTGTTTGTTTGGGTTTTTTTTCTCCTGTAAAAGTTTATCCTAGAAGATCTTATTTGAAGCAGCTGCAAATAACACTGGCAAGGGTGTGTCTAATTTGTCAATATCTGCAGGGGCATCACTCTGGACACAGAAGTGCAGAGAGAGAAGCCGTCTGAAGACCTTACTACTTGATTTTAGCAAGTGTCTTACCCTATTCATAGATTTAGGAAGGAAGAGAATAGAAAATTGAATAACTATGCTGTGGGGAGAAGAAGTATAAGTTTTTTCTTCCATACTATATTCTCTTCTGTGCAATTCATATTCTAAATATACTACTGTTATTACTTCATACTCTCCAGATCTGGAATTTACTAATTTATTTTAGTAAGCAGCAACATGGAAGTAAGAGGACAGTGAGACAAGACTGATGACATTTTTGTTGCTGCTGTATCTGAGAACTCTTGTCATGAATAAGGATGCATCAACACAGACTAAAGCTATGTTGAATTAATCTCATCTAGATTTAGGTTAAATAATGACCTATATTAGTACTCTGGTACTGATATTATAGAATCCTCCTAACAGAAAGTAACAGAGTATCAGCTCAAATTCATGCATCCTAGATCTACTTGATTTGCAAGATCCATGTGAATAGTCTATGAATACCCTATGAACTATGTATTGAAGCATTTACAGGATTATTAATCTTACACTCAGTCATCAATAGTCCATGAGTATTCTGCTATATGTGAGGCTTGTGCCCATGAGAAAAATTCTCTTGATGATCTGTCAGTCTGCAGATTCTATTATTCTGATTTTATTAATTTTTGTGTTGTAGGTAATTATTTTCTTAAACAAAAACAATATTAGGCATTCTTTAGCAAAACTGACAGTTCCTACACCAATGCTGCTACAATGAGAATAATTTTGATATACAAATGGGGGAACTTTTTAAAATAAGAGCACACCGTACATTTACAGATTCAGAAAATCTGGCACAGAAAAAGCAAAATGCTTCTATATTGAGCTTGGTAGCAAGGTTTTGGTAGCAGAGGGGCTATAAGGTTGGCTTCTGTATGAAGCTGCTGGAAGGCTCCCTTCTGTCCAGAACAGACCATGAAAGCTGGCTGCAAGACAGACCCACTGCTGGCCAAGGCCAAGCCCATCAGCGACAGTGGTAGCACCTCTGGGAAAACTTATTTAAGAAGGTGGTGGTGGTAGTGGAACTGTGCAAAACTAGCAGCAGTCAAAAGAGAAAGGAGTGAAAGCATGCAGATAAACACCCAGGTCAATGAAGAAGTTGGTGAGGAGGTGCCCCGGGCACTGAAGCAGATTCCACTGCAGCCTGCGGTGCAGATGATGGTGAGGCAGCTATGCCCCCTGCAGCCCATGGAGGTCCCATGGAGGACATGGTGCTAAAGCAGGTAAAAATGCCCTGAAGGAGGCTGTGACCCTGTGGAAAGCTTACAGTGGAGTAGACTCCTGGCATGACCTGGGGCCCACAGAGAGAGGAGCCCACGCTGGAGGAGGTTTGCTACAGGACTTGTGACCCTGCAGGGACCCACACTGGAGCAGCCTGTTCCTGAAGGACTGCACCCATGGAAGAGACCCCCACTGAAGCAGCCTGTTCCTGAAGGACTGCACCTCATGGAAGGGACTCCCACTGGAGCAGCTTGCTCATGAAGAACTGCACCTTGTGGAAGAGACCTACACTGGAGCTGTTCATGAAGAACTGCAGCCTGTGGGAAGTTCACTGGAGTTCATGGAGGACTGTCTCCCGTGGGAGAGACCCCATGGTGAAGCACAGGAAGAGTCCAAAGAATCTTCCCCCTGAAGAGGAAGGAGTGCAGAAACAATATGTGATGAACTGGCCACAACTGTTCCCTGTCACTGATAAAAAAGCACAGATAATTCAAAGCCCCATCATCTTCCCCTCTCAAGTGCTCTTTTGTGTATCTTCCTAAGTTGTTTTTTGTTTTGGTTTGGTTTTTTTTTTTTTTTTAATATTCATTAGTCTTTTTCCACAGCTTCTATATTAAAGATTAAAAGATTGGCCAGTCACTAAGACCAAGACCCCCAAGTTATTTCAGGTATGACCTTCATCTTGATTGTAAAAAAAGGCAGGAGCAAATTCCTGGTAATTCCTACCAATATGATCCTTTACTGCATTTGGAGATATTTGCCCTGTCATAGGTATAGGTGGCTATAATCAGACCTGAAATGATTAATGGGATACTTGCTTTCTCTTTAGTTTTGCATTTTTTAGGAAAATTAATATATATGAATCATGGTGCCTTTAACAGCAAATACTGTCTGTAAAGAATCCTTTGGAGGAATGTGCTTAGGCATTACTTTTCCTATCCATTTAAGATAAGGGACTCTTTTTTTTTTTTTTCAATTATTTTTATTTTTTGGAATAAGTTCTAACTGCTGCACTTTTATCTGAATCTGAAAGTTCTTAACATATTTTCATTTCTTTGAATCTTCAGTTATGTTTTGTAGTCCATTGGCTCTGTTTATCTAAAGATATTTTTAATTCCTGAAGCCTCATTTTATCACTCATATTCTTAATGGAATTTTAATAAGCCCCTATACGTTTCCACTTAAAATTCTCTGTGATAATCAAAAACTTCTTCTTTGCATTGTGGTGTTTTTATATGTTACAGTTTTGCTAGTACCAGACTTTCAGAAGAGATGGGATAATTAGATCCATTAACTTTCTCTCTTTTTCTCCCTCATTTTCACTGATAAAGAAGTTTTTAAATTATTGTTTCTGCACTCATCCTTGTCAAGAGTGATTGGTTTATTCTTCTGGTTCAGTTAAGGTATTACCGAAAGTGAAATATGAATGTAAACCAAAAAGTCTTTTTTTTTTTTTTTTCTGAAAATGGACAACTTATTACTTCTTATATGAATAGCCAACTGTCAATATACTTTTCCTTTTCAGCCTCAGTATTTTTCATGTTGTCACTCAATGCAATGAAATTGCTGAGACTATGGCTTGTTTCTGCTCCTGTCATCTCTACTTAGCAAGAGCAGAAAGCCACACTTGACAATGGTTTGAAGTAGTGATATCTTCTGTGGGATTTAAAGCTTTTTTCACGGACTAATAGGAGCATTTTCTGATGGTTACTGTATATCCAATGTTTTTAATTTTTTTTGTTGTTGTTGTTGGTTTTTTGGTTTTAATTTTCTGTTTGTTTATTTCCTACTAACATGAATTAATAAAGTGTCACAACGGTTAATATATTTTGCAGGTTAATATATTGTAGACATGTGGAAGATGGTTTAAAGGTTTAAAATCAAAGGTTTTGAAGACTGTCTATGCTGAAGGACAATGCCAACTGATTAAGACCACAAGGCCTTTAGACTACAGGGCACTTATACATGAAAAGTGATATTTAAACAAGTTTTTTTCTCTTTTTCTATTGTTATTCTTACAGATTGACTCCTCAGGAATTGAGATTTGGGAAGGAATTTTTCTTCTTTCTCTGAGAGGTAACTGTTCAAATAAAAAGCAGGGCTTTTTGTAGATTTCAGGGTATTTTTTATGAACAGGAAAATTTTATAACCAATATAATGTCCAATCATCTGTCTTCCAACAGCCTGTGGAAACCCAATATGAAATTTATTTAATAATTTCTGGTGCTCAGGTAATGCTCTTACCTTTTCAAAGCTCTGGAAAATTCATGCTCATTGCAAAAGGCACTATTTATCTAGGTTGCCCAAAGAGGTAGTAGATTCCCCATCCCCTGTAAATATTCAAGGTTAGGTTGGGCAAGTCTCTGAGTAACCTGATCTAGTTGAAGAAGACACTGCTCATATCCAGGGGGTTGGACTAGATGATCTTTAATGGTCCTTTCCAACCCAAATTATTATATGGTTTTTCTGGTGTCTGTTCTGCATCAGTACTGAACAGCCACTAATCACACATACTGTAACATCACATCATGCTTACCATCCTATTTATTTATATCTTGCTTCACCTCTTTTTCATAAATATTCTATATTTGTGTAAAGAATTTTTTTGTATAGTTGAGTCCTTTTGGTTTGTGGCTTTAATCCATAGTTTCTAGCCTTATCAAGGACCCACCAACTGTATTTTTTAAAAAAATCTTTTGTCATTTCCTCAGACCATCTCTTACATCTTGGTCCAGTTCTCATAATCTCACCTTGCAACTATGTTGGGTTTTACCTATATTACAGTAAATGCTTTTTTCTGTGGAAGGCCAGCCAACTTTTATTTTTTCCATCTAAAGGGAATTAAAATACAGATACTGAACAAAAAATGGAAAAAGAGCTTCCCTGAAGGATCCCCGGCTGATAGCAAGAATAGTTAAATATCCTTCTTCGGTGATGATCATCAAAACTAAAATTTGCTGTGTCACACAAATTGGAGTATTAGTCTCAGTATTTTCAATATATTTAAACACAGGCCTGAAAGGCAGCGTTATAATCCATCTATACTACCCCAGAATTTCCTCTTCATGGATTAAACAGTTATAATAACTAGCTTGTCAATTAGAATCTGAACCTTGCTATCTCTTGTTTTATATTTGCATCTCACAGGAAAAATCTGGACCTAAGCATATTGTTGTAGGTATGTTTTGATATGAACAGTGTTCACAGATTCCTCATGGTTGTTAAACATAGTATAGGCTTGCAGTTCAGAATGTGTGATAATTAAAATTGCCCTGGCATGCAGCATTCATTCATGGAGGTCTGATAAAACTACCAGGAGCTGTTCTGGTTTTGGTAAGGATACCACCTGGCCCAGCATTTGCTACTTCAGTCTTTCTATTCAAATGCTAATGTAGAAAACATAGTAAGTGTCATTAGTTTACTACCCTTCTATGTAATCTCTTTTTTTCTGGAGTCTCATCACTTCCTGTAGAAAGTGTTACTGTACCTTTACCTACTTTTCAATGACAGCTTTGGTAAATATTACCTTTTTTCCTCTATATTATAATTTAATATCCTCTTCTGTTTTCTAAAAGCATAAAACATTCCTTCTTAGTTTTACATGACTGTCTTAAGATGATATGTTGTGTTTGGCTGGGATAGAGTTAATTTTCTTCATATAAGTTTGTATGGGGCCATGTTTTGAATTTGTGCTCAAAGCAGTGTTGATAACACGAGGATGTTTTTGTTGTTGCTGAGGAGTGCTTACACAGAGCCAAGGTGTACACCCCATCAGCAAGCAGGCTGGGTGCACAAGGAGACAGGGGGGACACATCTGGGACAGCTGACCTCAACTGGTGAAAGGGATATTCCACACCATATAGCATCATGTTCAGCATGAAGCTGGGTGAAGAAGAAAGAAAAGGGGATGCTGGGGGTGAAGGCATTTGTCTTCTCAAGCAATCACTATGTATGGTGGACCCCTGCTGTCCTGAAGATGGCTGAACCCCTGCCTGACCATTGGAGTGGTGAGTTAATTCCTCAATTTGATTTTGCTTGTATGCACAGCTTTTGCTTACTTCGTTATTTCAATCTATGAGTTTTCACACTTTTGCCCTTCGAACTGTTTTCCTTCTCCCCACAGAGGGGTGGTGGTGGTGGTGAGTGAGAGGCTGGGTGGTACTTAGCTGCCTGCTGGAGTTACCCACAACAAATAGGTGATTAACTTGGACATATTTAGTGTCTTTCTTCAAAGTTTATTCCCTCAAACCCAATTTTAAATTGGCTTTCTATCCATGTTATTGATTTTCTAATGTTGCCTTGTTATGTTATATGTTGTGGGTTTTATCCTTATGATTTGATAGATGATAATGCATCATGACTTTGATTAGGTCTAATAACTGTACCCAAGCAGTACAGCCATTTATATAGTTATACCACATAACTGTAGATTAGCCAGTAATACCTGAGTTCTTCTTTGTGTCCTAACCTAGCAAAATTTCTTACTTTTAATGAAGAAATCTTCATATCATTTCTTACATTTCCCCTCAGTTCTTCTTGGATCACTTTCTTCTCTTCAAGGATTTTAGGAGAAACACTTATTTTTTTATTTGAATGTACTTCTCTCTTCATCTTCTGGGGTTGTATTGAAAGAAAGCTTCAGATTAACACTCTGTGTATATAGCCATTTCCTAGTGCAGAATTTTCAGAGTAGGCTGATTGCTTGAGTTTTAATTTCTTCACTTTTCCTGAGTACATTGTTATATCTCTGGTTTCCTTTTTACCTTGCATTGGTATCCATATGTATTCATAAATCCAGCTATGAAACACAGAAGTTTGTATTTATCATTCAATCCAAATAAGTTATCTAGAAAATACAACTAATTTTTCGTTTATCATCTATCAAGATCTTCATAATGATGCTTGCTATTTCTCTGAACACAGAGAAAGAATGAAAAGCCATTCTACCTTCCAGTTCATCTGACTAGTTGTATTAAGGGTATGTTATGCTTCTAAGTGATCTCTGTAGGGGTTTTATTATATGTCATAAGATGATCTGTTAAAAGATAACAACCAAACCAACAAAACACCAAACAAACAAAAATGAAGAAAAATAACATAAAGTGGGGAAAACAATAGTAACAGACAATTACTCCAAGTTTATGATAAATTTTAGTTTCTAGTAAATGAAAACTACCAAGATGCACAAGATAATTCCTGGATTATCTTTTTTTTTTATCAAAACCATGATGAGCTACTTAAAAATTTGAATAGTGTCATGGGTTCAGCAGTAGCAGTCATTTTTCTCCTTCTCAGTAGCTGGTGCAGTGCTGTGGTTTTGACTTTCGGCCTGGGAACAGCGCTGATAACACCAATGTTTTTAGTTATGGCTTAGTGATGTTTGGTCTGGCCAAGGACTTTCGGAGACTCATGCTCTGCCAGGGAGGGGGGGAAGCCAGGAGGAAGCAGAGACAGGGCACCTGACCAAGCTGACCAAAGAGGTATTCCATACCACAGCACGTCATGCCCAGCATGCAGAAATGGAGAGCAGAGAACCAGAAGGGTGGTGGGGGTGCACTGGCTTGGTCGGGATGGTTATGCGTGGTGAGCTGTTGTGTTCTCTTCCCTTGTATTTCTCTTGTCATTATTATTATTGGTGGTAGCAGTAGTGGCTTGTGTTATACCTTAGTTATTAAACTGCTCTTATCTCAACCTGTGGGAGTTGCATTCTTTCGATTCTCCATGTAGCAAGCTGCGTGGCTGATTTATGGCCTAAACCACGACAAATAGCAAGATAGCACATATATGGAATATGATATACTATATGTCTTTGCAGTGAAAAGCAAACCAAGAGACTGATTAGTCTCAAGAATTATTTCAAAAAATTCTAAAATAAAAGTAATCCTGGTGAGCTCAATAGGGCAATTCTTAACTCAGAACTAAGAATTTCAAGAACAAGTGGCCAAAGGTCACAGATATTTTTAATGATCAAGAGGATTTGGGGTATTACGAAAGCGATTTTGAACCAGGATGGAATATCAGAAAAGATAAACAAAAAGCTGGTAAGCATAGTTATGATGCTGAAAGACACAGGACACTGAACAGCAAGGGGTAGAGCTGCACTGGATCTTGAAGACAACAGGATGTTTGAATTTCTTTTCCTAAAGGAGAACCAGGAAGGAGGAAGGCAGAAAATAAAGTAGGATCTTGGAGTGGACATGCACAGGAAAAGAATAGAAGCACCTTAGATAAGCCTGATCTGTGGGTTCAAGTGGCAGTGTTGATATTTCTGGCACCAGGATAGATCAATATCCAAACAGGGAGTAGGATCTTAGTGGAGAAAACAGCAAGCTCAGATTTGATCATTGAATGTTTTAAGCTGAGTAGAAAACAGTTCCATGTTTTCTGGTGAAAACAATAACCTAAAGGCTATACAGTAGTTATGAAGGAACAATGAAGACAGACAAAAAGGTGTGAGTAATCAGTATAATAAACTATTTCAAGAGGCAGAGATCACCTTTATTTAATGTTGACATATTGTGACTAATACACTCTCCTATTCTGAAAGGCTATTCTCACTATCAGAGAATCATAAATTCATAGAATAGTTAGGGTTAGAAAGGACCTTAAGATCATCTAGTTCCAATCCCCCTGCCATGGGCAGGGACACCTCACACTAAACCATGCCACCCAAGGATCTGTCCAACCTGGCCTTGAACACCGCCAGCGATGGAGCATTCACAACTTCTCTGGGCAACCCATTCCAGTGCCTCACCACCCTTACAGTAGAGAGCTTCCTCCTTATATCCAATCTAAACTCCCCCTGTTTAAGTTTGAACCCATTGCTCTTTCTCTTATCACTTCAGTCCTTAATGAAGAGTCCCTCCCCAGCATCCTTATAGGCCCCCTTCAGATACCGGAAGGCTGCCATAAGGTCTCCACGCAGCCTTCCCTTCTCCAGACTGAACTGCCCCAACTTTCTTAGCCTGTCTTCATACATGAGGTGCTCCAGTCCCATGACCACCCTCATGGCCCTCCTCTGCACCTGTTCCATCAGTTCCATGTCCTTTTTATGGTGAGGACACCAGAACTGCACACAATACTCCAAGTGGTACTGCACACAATAGTCACAAGAGCAGAGTAGAAGGGCAGGATCACCTCCCTCGACCTGCTGGTCACACTCCTTTTAATGCAGCCCAGGATGCAGTTCGCTTTCTGGACTGCAAGCACACACTGCCAGCTCATGTTAATTTTCTCATCGACCAACACCCCCAAGTCCTTCTCTGCAGGGCTGCTCTGCATCTCTTCTCTGCCCAGCCTGGAGCTGTGCCTGGTAAATTTCATATGGTTGGCATCAGCCCACCTCACAAGCTTGTCAATGTCCCTCTGGATGGCATTCCTTCTTTCCATTGTGTCAACCTAATCACACTGCTTGATGTCATTAGCAAGCTTGCTCAGAGCGTACTTAATCCCACTTCCCATGTCACTGATAAAGATGTTGAGGAAAACCGGCCCCAACGCTGATCCCCAAGGGATACCTCTCATTACTGGTCTGCAACTGGACATTGAGCAGTTGAACACAACGCTTTGCGTGCAGCCATCCAGTCAGCTCTTTATCCACTGAGTGGGCCATCTATCAAATTTGTGTCTCTCCAATTTAGAGACAAGGGTGTCGTGTAGGACGACATCAAACACTTTGCACAAGTCCAGGTAGATGAAGTCAATTAAATGTTCTATTTGAAATAAAATTGATTCAAATAAAAGAACTATATTTACTTCAAAATTTATTTAAATAAAAAGCCTTACACTATTTTAAAATGTACTGTAGATACTAAAAAAATTAGCAGAGTAGAAGGGCAGGATCCCCTCCTTTGACCTGCTGGTCACACTCCTTTTGATGCAGCCCAGGATATGGTTGGCTTTCTGGGCTGCGAGTGCACACTGAAGCTGCCTTGTATTAAGTTTCTCATCGACTAACCCCCTCAAGTCCTTCTCTGCAGGGCTGCTCTGAATCTCTTCTCTTCCCAACCTGTAGCTGTGCCTGGGATTGCTCTGACCCAGATGTAGGACCTTGCACTTAGCATGATTAAAGTTCATAAGGTTGTCATCTGCCCACCTCTCAAGCTTAATGTGGAATCATTGGCTGTTGACTGTTAATTACAGCTCTATTTTTTGATATAGCTTATTAAATATTAATAACAGAGGCCTTTTCTCTTCTTAGATTACAGTTCATTGGTTAAATCATGCTGGCAAAAATTGTGGTTTTGAGTAAAGGTAACATACCACTTAACCTATATTTTCCATTCAGAGCATGCTCTTGAATGAAAGGTGATTTAATTATTTATGTGATTCTGATGTGAAACTACTTGCATTTTCTGTCATGGAGATTAACTAGTTCACACTTTGAATGCCAGGTTCATTTAGTGTGAGCTTTTCCTTCTTGTTTTCACTTAGAATTTAGTAAGCTAAATTCTCCAGTAGATTTCTATCACATCTAGAATATCTATCAATTCCAAAATTATGAGAGTACAAATTCATCCCAATAACAGTTAGTTCAGATTATATATATTTTTTCCATATGCATATATATGCATATATATATATATATATGTAAAATACGGAAATTTCCTAAGCAGTTAGGTGTTGATTCAGTCTGGATTACTTTTAAAGTGAAGTAACATACAGACAGCAGACTCATCACTGTAGCTCAATAATAATGCTATCTTTAATCAGAACTTTGACACTTCCTAATTAAGTATCTATTAACTATCTGATCCAACTATTGCATTTAAACACAATTGATCTTGGCTCAGTTTTAAACTCCTAATAAAGAGGAATATAAAAATTACTCTATTATTCTGAATCACACCACTTCAGCAATTCATACTTTTTCAGGTGGAGAATAGCTGTTTTCTTTCATTGTAAATCTTACAGTTTTCCATTTTACAGAGGACGTTGCACACAGGTATGTCTACCAAGATATAAGTACTTCAGAATATTCACATGTACTTTTTATATGAATTGACACCTTTATGATAATTATTTTTATTCCAACCCTTTGAGTGAGTCTTTTCATTCCAAGCTTCCTGTTTGTATGCATGGAATGCATTGCAGTTTACATTGGATTGCCAGTTGCTGATTCACACATTTCAGAAGACCCCCCTGTCTCCACCATACCTTGTCATCTGACACGTGTGTTCAGTAGAGCAGTTCTGGAGCTGTGAAGACAATGGAGGAGACTTCTTGGGTTTACCTCATCAGATGTTTCCAAATAACATATATGACTAAATTACTAAAATTAAATAAAATATAATTGCTGTTTTGCATGGAACTGTATCAGGTCTTTCATTCAGAGCTCAAATGCAATGACCAGATATTGCCCACAGTGTTTTCGTTGCATGTCCAAAATTGTGTGAGGAATGGAGGGAGAAGACAGGAAATGTGTAAGTGTTGAGAAAAAGCATGTGAGAAAACAATCAAAGCCACAGCCATTACTGGTGCTGCTAGCTCTAGAAAAGGCAGTTATGTCCATAGTTACTTCAGGTGAATATGGCTGTACCTTCTCTGTATCATTAAGTAGTGCATGGAAAGAGAACATTTCTTTTACATTCTTTTCTACTGTTTCTTCATAATAATAATAAAAAAAAAGTATAAAGTTTTCCTTGTGTCCACTTAAATCTACCCTTTTTCAGTTTAAAGCCACTGTCACTTGTCCTGCCACTATGGACCTTCATTAAAATTCTCTGCAATTTTCTTATGAATACTCTCTAAGCACTGAAAGGCTACAATAAGGTCTTGGAGACTTCTTCAGGATTCTTTGCCTTTCCTCATTGGATAAGTGTACCAGCCCTCCATTCATTTTCATGGCTGGATAGCAAAGTGCAGGACTTTACCCTTGGCCTTGTTGAACTCCACAAAGTTCATATGGTCCTACTCCTCAAGTCTGTCAAGAACCCTCTGGATGGCATCCTTTCTCTCCAGTGAAACACGTGCACCACTCAGCTTGGTGTCATCTGCAAGCTTGCTGAGGGCTGACTTGATCCCACTGTCTATGTCATTGCTGAAGATAGTAAATAGTGCTGTTTCTAGTACGAACTTTTGAGGGACAAAGCTCATTATCAGTTTTGACTTTGACATTAACTATTTGGATGTGACCATCCAGCCAATTGCTTACTCAAACCCATATATCTCCAAATTAGCAACAAGAATGTTATTTGGGACCATATCAAAGTCCTTACAGAACTTCAGGTCTACTTCTTCAGTCACTTCTTTAGTCACTTCATTGTCAGCTCTACTTCATCAGCCACAAGATTAGTCAAACACAATTGCCCTTAGTGAAGCCATGTTGGTTGCCTCTAGTCACCTCCCTGTCTTCTACATGTTTTGATATATCTTCTAGGAGGATCTGTTGCATGATCTTGTCAGTCATGGAGGTGAGGCTGACTGGTCGGTATTTCCCAGGGAGCTCCTTTTTAAATTTTATAAAAATGGGTTCAATACTTCCTTTTCTCCTGTCACCTGGGACTTAACAGGGTCACTTAAATGCATTTTTGTTTTTCTTCCTGCCATGAATAAAGCTAGTTATTTGGATTAAATAGAGGGTGTAGGTAATGAGAAAATGAGTACTGATAGCAAAGTTATAGCCTCAAATATTCACCTAGGGTAGTAATAAGCTCAGATAAAATTTAAATGATTTACAGTCTACTTAGCCTAAGAAAGCAATCCAGAAAACCAATTACAGTGGCCACCTAATGGAGAACATAAAAAACCAGAAAGGATATTCTTCCATTTTTATATTCCAGATAAACAGATACTCCAGTATGTGAAGTGTTGAAATAGACAAGAATGAATATGATGTTTGTCATACCTTAAACTGAATAGAAAAAAAGTGTTATTATTAGACTAGACTGATACGGGGACCTGGAGGAAAATGAAAAAAATCTACTTTTTTTTTTTTTAATATATACTTTTTTTTTCTTGTTGATCATCCAGCTAATGATTGGCTGGCATAAAATTGAAACAAAGCTCTGTGATACTGATATTGAAAATAAGTGAGAAATTGACATTAGAGGGAAACTAAGTCAAAGCCCGAAACAAAAGAACGTTCAAATATAACCAGCTAAGCAGCAGCATCATTAAATCAATGATAGACTAGGAGGCGGCAAAGGTGGTAACTATTATCTGTAGTTGTGGGCAAAAATCCTGTGAAAAAAAAGGGTTTATTTTGATTTCACTAAAATGCTGTCCTACCCGTTATAAGCACTTTGGTCATGGTGGGGAAAAGCAAATATAAGAAATGAAAAAGCAGAGAAGACATGAAATAGATTCATAAAATAAGACAAGGAATAAAAACTTCATATCTTACCTGGGATTTTCAACTCCTCCCTTCAGTAAACTTAATCTTAATGAACTAAATAGAGTAATAAGCTGAAGAAAGGTTGCAAGCAAGATAAATATTTGAGCAGGAAACTTATCAGGGCAGTCATTTCACCTGATTTCAAGTATTTTCTCTTGGTGTGACATGCTCAAAGGGTCTTCTGCTTTATTCTGCTATCAGTAGAGAAGGAGGCTCCTCCAAGAAGTCAAACAGTATCCCCAGTCTGAAGGAAACTTTTTCAATCATCATCAAGATAGACTGTCAAAGCACTGACGTTACTGTTAGAAGCCTACATACAGGGGATTTAAACACCATTTTTCTTGTATTAGAGGTGTTTTCATGCTTAAAGCAAGAAGGTAGCATGTTAAAGGGAATTATAATTTTGTCATCTCTGCTTCTTCAGTGTAAAATGAATAGCCTTTCCCTGTTCACTTTCTCCTTAAGAAATTGATGTGCTCTTTTACCTTAGTCATCCCAACTGCTATTGTAGAGTCAGAACAGTGTTTTTAAGAAAGAAATTGCAGTAGATATTTCTATTATCTAGACTTTCAATCATATAATAGATTTTAAAAAGCAACCAAACAGCGAACCAAAAGTCTCATTTTATATATTCAAAGGTCAATTATCACACATATGATAGATTTTGGAGCTCTTGAGTAGCTTTTTAATGGATGGTGAATACCTGCAATACGAAATCCTAGTGTGGAAAGGTCACAGTCTCATGGCCAAGTAAAATTCTTGACTTCACAAATCAGTAATCATGGAGTAATATTCTTCAGATCTCTTACTTGTATTTCTGCAGTAGTTGAAGCAATGACAGGAAATATAATAAGTATGTGGAACAACGTTTGCTTTAAAGTATTGAATTTCCTGCTTGAAAATAAATACGTGCAATTTCCTGCTGTGTTCCAGTGAGAAAAACTACGAAAGAGAAAATATGTTGATATTATTGACAAATAAATACACAAACGTACGTATACAGCATTATATTGGATGTGTCAGTTACGGTCTGTTTTGTGCTTTCAGATAGCATGATCCTTTCTGTTAGGATTTTGATATGTAAGTGAAATGAATACTTGTGTCTGCTCTCATCTCAGGCTGTGGCAAGACTCAACACTGTCTGTCCTGAAAAATAAATCTACTAACAGAAAGGGGTCAGGATAGAGGACTCAGGGAGTACTGCAGCACCTGGAAAGCAACAATCTAGGAAAATTAAACTTAGTGGAGAAGTAAAAGTTTGCCAGTAAGGGGATTGGGAGAGAAGAATGAGTACTAAAAGTCAGCAGGCAAGGAAGATAATGTTGGCTGCAGCATTATAGACAGATCACCTGGATAATATGAATATCTGGCTAATATTTGGGCAGAAAGGATTGCTTCTGCTAGGAGGAGGAACTGGTTAACAAAGATGTATGCTTTGCATACACAGGCTTATTTATCTGAAACAGGAATATGAACCCAGTTGCACTTCTAATTGCAACTGGAATAAAAGACACAATTTCTTTGTTCTACAATCTGAGAGACAAGTAACTGGTTACCTGGAGTTTGGCACCTCTGAACACTGACATTGACAGTTACTTCTTCAGGTCTTTCTCAGCTTCCTGCGTCTAAACCCCATCTTTTTTTACCATCCAAATGCCTAATGCCTCTACTTTAAAGAGGCAAGTATCACACTTAATAATGCTTATAGGTATATAGAGAGGCATTAATTGGAGCATTTAAAGTGACACAGATTACACTATGTCAGGTATGCAAAACTAAACAGGCAGCGCATTGAGAAATTTGAGATATGTTCTGACTATTCGGTAGGAAATGAGCTTTTAAAACTAGGATGTTTAGCTCTCATTTTCCTCGGAGTGCTGACAACTTTTTTTGTTTGTCACATTTTCTCAAGTATTTTAAAGATCAGGACAGCTAGAGCTGATATAAATGAATCTATTCATATGTCAAAAGCATGCCTTCAAAGTAACTCTGATCTGCTATTTGCCTTGGATGATTATTCCATTGCTGTCAGCTATCTCTGTTACATAGAAAGATTTTATTGTTCCTTTCATTCAGCCTGAAACTGTGTTTGACAAACTCATTAACTTCAATAAGTTCTGTAGCTGTCTCTTGGACACTGACTCACATGCTAAAAGCAATTAGGACTCCCAAAAGGTGTCTGGCTAAGACAAAACCCCAAGAGATTTATAAGATAGAAAAAGAAGGTCCTGAGATTTTATTTTTCTGCAATGAGGCTTAGAATTTCCTGAAAAACAAATCAATATAAAATAATTATAAAAGTCTGTTTTTTTAGAAAAGTTCTTTTCCTCTAATGAAGCTACTATTTTGTTAAATACTTGATTTGAACTGAGGAATCTGGAGTATATCCCAGTCTTTTATCTCCCTCAGCTAAGTGAATTTTTCCTATATCATTGAATTTGAGTTTATTTTTTGCAAGTTCTTTTCTGTGGAAATAGTTACATGCTTACAAGGTTTGAGAAAGAGACAGGAAAACTGACAGTAAAGGCCCTTTTTGAGCCACATATCTGCATTCATGTATTTACTCAGAATGAATACACAGTCCAGAGGTTAATTCTGCTGTTCAATTTGAGCAGACATAATGCTTTAGACACAGAATCTTTCATTTGAAACATTTTTAATCCAATATATTCAACAGTGAATTTGTTTTCTCTTTGAAAAAAATCATTAGTTTTACATACATTGCAGAGGAAGGATATGAGAACTAGACAGCAAATTATGAACTGAGAAGGAAAAGCAATAATAATCTCATTCAATTAAGATTATGAAACTCAGGTAGAACCTTCTAGTAAATAAAAAAAAACAAATCTATATCATAATTCTTAGCATCGTATAGTATATTAATAGATCAGATTAATCCTAATTTCTTGTTAATAAACTAATTTGTTTCTACTGAAAGTTGATTTTTCATTGAACAAAAAAGGAGTATGGGGTAACTAGCATGGATACACAACCCTTTGTAAAGTGGATAGAGTCTGAGATGTCTACAAACCAGTGAGTTTGGTCCTTACAATGTGAATGGTGGTGAAGATTGCTTTGATTATCTATGGGTAGGCAAGTTTTTGTATGGGAAAAAAAAATATTGTGTTTTTGAAGGAAAAGAGAGATTAAGGTCTAAGGCAGTACACTGTAAATAATTATTGCTAAGGGGCCACAGTGAAGAAGTGAAATAAAAAAAATTGTTCTGTTTGTAGTGAACTTGAATTGCTTGCAGACCAGATAAAGTCTGACATTAGCCTAAAAATTTAAAGGAGTGAAAAAATATATACAACGTAGAAGAAACAATTTACTTTCATATTTCTGGTTAGACATTACAGAAATGCTTGAACACAGATTGCTGTAGTGTAAGCCCTTCTGTAGCTATGTATGGGGTGGGAGTAAGGTTCTTTTCATTCTCCCTTTCATACTACATAGATCAAACTCTTAAATCATGTTTCAACCTTTTTGGAAATTATTAAAAATATAGTCAGTGTTATGAGAAAATGTCAAGATACTTGCCAATAGTACATCCGACGCAGAACTAAGTCCTCTTAAAGTCTTGTATGGGTTAAACTTTTAAGAGTATTATAAACAGAGATTTTTCAGGGCTTCAAAACTGTTTTCATAATTCAATTTTTTTTTCCCTTTTTAGTGAGTGGAGCCTGACATGTACAATATTAAAAGCTTCACTCAGCATTAAAAAAACAGGCTGTTTTCCAAATTCACTGAAGTAAAAACCATCAAAACATTTCAAAGGCACTCACTAAAGCAACCTGAGAAAATTGGCAAAGAGCTGTAAATAAAATTAACAAAGCAACCATTGTGTTTGAAAAGTGCTAACGTTTATGTAGAACACACAACACAGTAAAGTAGCTCAGCAATTGAAATAATTGCTTGGAGTTAACAGTAATAACCACATATAACAACTACCAATTATCTGCATTTTGTAATATCTTCAATATTAACAGAGTAAAAATTGCTAAACTGCAGTGCTAGAAGACTTAAAACATCAATAGCTTTTGCAGGTTTTCTTTTAAAATAAACACATATGTAAAGATGGAGGGAAATGAGAATAGAAAAATTGTTTACTGGTCTTGAGGCAGGCTATGCCACAATTAGCAGGATTTTCTTTCCTCCATGAAAAAAACACACCAATGTTTTCAGCAAAGAATCCTAAAGCCACTTGTATAGATTTTCTTTAAAATCAAGTTTGTACTGAGTTAAATACAATCAGTCAGGCATTTCATGTCATCATTGGATGAAACAATCCTATTTGATAGGTGAGAGGTAACAAGCATTGAACACACATTATCATATTATCATTAGAATGGACAGAAAAACTTCTTGCATCTACTGTAAAACATGTTCAATGTTTGGCTACAAAGAATGCTGTAGACAGTGTGGAAAAAAAATCCTGTTTTGCTTATGAGATTAATTTGGCCATTGATGGAATTTTCTTTATATCTTGCATTTTGGCCTAACATCATGGCTGATATTTGGTTCTATCAGAACAGCAAGTGTATTTCATTAATGTCATAAAGAAAGCAGTGTATGTATCAGCTTCAATTTAAAAGAATTCTTGAAGATTTGAAGTTTTTTGGTAAACATGTTTAGTAGGAAGTCAACTTAGAATGTCATGTATGTGAAAAGTTATGTAGTAAAAACACACATAGAATCATAATACATGGCATGAACACCAGAAACAAATGATACACTGGGATTCTAGTTGATCAGTCACAGCTGAACAGAGTTCTGAGTGCTGGTATTTTCAAACAACCATAGAGATAAAACACAAAGAATTCAAAGCGTTAAAATAATCTGCGGAAGTCTACATGATCTTGTACACATTAAATAATAAGTCATGTAAATCTAGTAAATTTGTCAAGCAGTACTTCAGTTGTGGTCCTTTGTGCTCTTTCTCAGCACATTACATCTAGACGTAGATAAACTGTGACAGATTAAACAGTTAGTTATGGAAGAAGTCACACAGAATCCGATGTGTTGCAGAAAAGACGTATCCCCAAATCACAAACCTAATGGAGACTGAAGTGATTTAGGTTTGTTTTCCATTTTCCTTTGTTGTAGCCACAACATTTTGACATGACTCTAAATAGTTCATTTATAGTTCATTATAAGCAAAACCCATTCACTAGAAAAAGAAACAGTCTTGTATAGATACAGCAATCATGGATGAGGCTGACATTGACATTAAAATAATTTACATCTATCACATACATGAAGTTTTTAAGCTCCTTACAATATCTGAGACATCCTGCCATGCCTGGAAGCTATGGACATCGTGCCTTTCTGGTGTGGCAGCAGAATACTTTAGGACATTTCAAGTAGCATTTCAGAAGTCTGCAGTTAGGCAGAAAACACAAGCCATTCATCTGTGTTGCTGTCACTGAGAGCTTAGTTACCAACCACATCTATGTGTATTTACACGTAGACATGTAAATTCCAATATCTTCAGCTCAGGAGAATCTCACTCTGTACCTGGTAGACATCAAAAACTGATTTACATGAATCGTATTACTATATCATGACCACTATACTAAATCAAATATACTGCTGAATTCTTTAAGGTCATATGAGCCTGTCAATAGACAACAGTTCCTCAGTAACAGTACTGGCATTTCACACTGAGTTTCAGTGAATAATTTAAGTATAAAATGGCACTGGCATGAGACAATGCTGTTACAAAGAGAAAGAGTCTGCCTCACCTTTCACAGACGGTTGCTCACACTTCTGCTTTTTCTGTTTCTCTGTACTGTAACAAGCACTTCAGTGTCTACCCAGTGAATGCATTAGGGAGCAGATCCAGCTGAAAACCATCTCAGCAAAAACATAATAGCTGTTATTCTTTTGTATTAATCATACTTACATACTTATATGGTTTACCACAAAGTAAACCAAATCTTGTTGTTGGTGTTAAGCTGAAGCTAGAAGCAGTAAATTTTAAAATATTTAAAATATTTATTAAATTACAGCAAAAAGAACAGTATCAGAGTTTGGTCATGGTGTTACAGCAAAGATTCTTCTTAAGAAGGTGTGATTGCAGCTGCACAGAAAAGTCAGTAACTCAGGGAGAAAAAATGGTCAGCTTTGACAATTCTCAAGACCGTGATTCTGTTAAACAGCCTGATGCTTTCATGGTCACTTCAACAGCAGTATTTTGTTAAGAAATTTATCATTGGTATGGGGTGAAAAGAGTGAATTAAAGTTAATTAAAGCAATATCAAACAAAACAGCTAATCACAAGTACTTTATAATAATCTGAAATAGATTTTTTAAAGTTTTCGCACATTGCCCTATTTAGTCACATGACTGTCACTGCTAAGTTTAAACTGGAGCAGCAAAAGCAGAAAAAGTACGTTACTGGTTTTGATCTTGTAACATTTCCGTTATAATTCAGTAGTAATAGAAGTAGTGCTTTTGCAATGCATGGCCTAAAGAAAATGACAGAAACAGTAGCAGGTAACCCAAAGGTGCAATAAAAATTAACCATCATATCATGAATTTTAAATATGAAAGGTTTTGAAAAACTGCTGCAAGGTTTATATGTACTTCAATAATTACTCATTGAAGGTATATGCTTTATATTACCATCTGTGGGGAGATAATCTTCAAACAAAAGAACAGGCAAAATGTGTGAAATAAATTTACATTTATGAATTAATTTTTCAGCTCTTTTTTACTTTACTAATTTAACTGTCCTTAAAATATGCAAGCATTCTTGATTTATAAAAGTGAATTGAACTTTGAAGTAATAACTTGTCTAAATAGATCAGCTCAAGTGCTGTGATGTAGAAAAAGCTCTTTTAACACCAGCCATTAAATTATTAGAAGGACACCTGTATTTTAAGCTACACTTTAATCCATTGCATAAATCCCATTTAGTGGACACATAAAATGTACTTTTTAATTCTTAGCAAAAATTTAGCATTTTTCATTGTGAAAAGCATTCTTAGCATAACCACCATCTGGTTTAACCTGAGAGTTTTGAAAACAGATATTTATTTCTAAACTAATATACTTTTACATGCACTGAAAAGAAACGACATTTCTTATAATCTATCACCTCCTAAAAGAGCACCCTAAGATAGGTAAGAGGACTTAAAATTATTACAGTCCACTCTCATTCAGAAAGGCAGTGTAGGGTGATTAGCTCAGACTTTGAAATCTAAATTCTGGAAGTCCAAATTTGGGTGAGATGAAACCGATATGTAATTTCCAATGTCACGAGTACAGTATAAATATCTCATTAGGCATCTCCATCAAGATCTCAAATAAGGAGTATCTATCACTCTTCAGCAGAATTTATCATACAACAAATCTATTAGCATAAGTCATCGGACCTTTAACAACATGGTCTGCTTGGGTTAGAGTCCTCTGCAGGGAGAATAAGGTGATATTGTAACACATTATTGTCATTCTTATTGGTACTCCTTGATTTATTTATCTGCTTGCATAGCATTTTTTTAATTATTATTTGTTAATTATGATCAAAACCCCTTTAAAATTCCCTATGAAGTGCATAAAAGAAAAAATAATATCACTGTGTCAGAGGTTTGCCTGCCAGATACAAAAGTTTTTAAAAAGTCATCCTTTTTTAATGGACACATCACAGAAAATGGAGTACCTACTGCTGGAGTACAATGATTTACATGAAGCATTAGAAAACTTAATTTGTTGCGATGACCTATTTGTCTAAGGTTACAAAAGCTAGATATTAGGCTGTCATGTACAGTCCTATCAGGTAGCCCGTAATTTGAAACTTTTTCTTGCTGGAAACCGTGGTGTGGAAAAGGCAGAACACTGACAGTGCTTGAGAGATTCTCAAAGTGGAGTCTGTGCCTCTGGGAAACCATGGCAAGGCAGAGTTATTTACAGTGAAACGCATAAAATATTTTTAGCATGGTACTGGTTTTTGTAACGAAAAAAACTCAACAAAAACTCATCATAAATTCACTGGAAGGGATGTTGAAAGAATAATATAAAAATTCCATTTCCCAGCAAAACATTTGAAATAAGCTTATATTATTTTTAAAAAACAAACAGTGTTTTATAGATTCATTTTGTAATACAGCAGATGCAGTAAGTAGCTAAATTCAAAGACAAACTAAGTTAACCTGCAGTTTGGATGGCTATGATCAAATTGTGAGCTTCTAATGAACAAAAAAACCTACAAATATTACAAGAATAGAAAATGAGTATATCCTTTGCATGGATGCTGCAAGCCAAAACCAATGAATTTATAACATCTCTGCTTGAGAAATTGTTGTCCAATAATTCCTCCAGAAAATAATCTGGTTTGAAAAGTATTCATATCCCTTCAACTAAGTATGTGTGGTTTCAAGACAACAAAGCACCTGCCGTCTACTATGGAGTACATTATTTATCACCTCCTTTAGAAGGCTTTTTCATACAAGTGCCTTGGGAGAGTTTTTATATGAGATCAATAATATTTTTTTGAGTTTCCCAGTGACTAAGAAGTGTGTGCAAGTTACTATCAGAGACAGATACCAAATATAACAAATAAGGGAAGAAAGGAATTCATATAATAAAGTGAAAAATAACAGCTTGAAAAAGGCCATATCAAGGCTGGTATGCCTATATTTAGAATTAACAACTGTATTTTGGTTTATAGGAACATGTGTATGCTGCATCACCTCAACCAACAGTACATACATATTAAGCTTTTTTTACTTCTTTCTTGAAGAGAGTGAAAATGCAGAGGAAAATGAATCATAGAATCACAGAATAGTTAGGGTTGGAAAGGACCTTAAGATCATCGAGTTCCAATATCCCTGCTACAGGCAGGAGCACCTCACACTAAACCATGCCACCCAAGGCTTTTTCCAACCTGGCCTTAAACACCATCAGCGATAGACTGTTCACAACTTCCCTGGGCAAACCATTCCAGTGCCTCACCACCCTAACAATAAAGAACTTCTTCCTTATATCCAATCTAAACTTCCCCTGTTTAAGTGTGAACCCGTTACCCCTTATCCTATCACTACAGTCTTTAATGAAGAGTCCATCCCCAGCATCCCTATAGGCCCCCCTTCAGATACTGGAAGGCTCCACCACCCTTCTCTTCTCCAGGCTGAACAGCACCAACTTTCTCAGCCTATCTTCATACAGGAGGTGCTCCAGTCCCATGATCATCCTCGTGGCCCTCCTCTGCACTTGTTCCAACACTTCCATGTCCTTCTTCTGTTGAGGACACAAGAACTACACACAGTATTCCAAGTTAGGTCTCAAGAGAGCAGAGTAGAAGGGCAGGATCATTTCCCTTGACCTGCTGGTCACGCTCCTTTTGATGCAACCCAGGATACAGTTGGCTTTTTGGGCTGCAAGCACACACAGCTGGCTTATGTTCATTTTTCCATTGACCAACACCCCCAAGTCCTTCTCTGTAGAGCTTCTTTGAATCTCTTCTCTGCCCAACCTGGAGCTGTGCCTGGGATTGCTCCAACCCAGGTGTGGGACCTTGCACTTGGCATG
>JAOEHY010056972.1:0-32543 GCA_025447955.1 Psilopsiagon aurifrons | reverse complement strand
TTCAGATACTGGAAGGCTGCTATGAGGTCTCCACGCAGCCTTCTCTTCTCCAGGCTGAACAGCCCCAACTTTCTCATGCTGTCTTCACACAGGAGGTGCTCCAGTCCCATGATGATCCTTGTGGCCTCCTTTGGACTTGTTCCAGCAGTTCCATGCCCTTTTAATGCTGAGGACACCAGAACTACACACAGTACTCCAAGTGAGGTCTCACAAAGATGAACTGAGGTTTAAGGTGAACTTTTCACCCTGGGTGTCAAGCCAGTTCTACCCAGTTCTGCAGCTGTCAGTTCTGTCAGTTCTATCAGTTCCTCCTATTGGCATTACATTACAGGATGTCCATGCTCGATACGCATTTGTCTTGTGCAAGCCGCAGATGCTTGATGAAAGCAAAATTTCATTAACTCTTTATTACCTCTCACACCGCTGGATGATCCTGATTGGGAATTATACACAGATGGCAGCAGTTTTGTGCAGGGTGGAATTCAATATGCAGGATATGCGGTGACTACTGAGAATTCTGTTACAGAAGCAAATTCTTTACCTTGCACTACTTTAGCTCAAAGGGCAGAACTGATTGCCTTGATTGAGCACATTAGAACTAAGTGAAGGAAAAAAAGTGACTATTTAGACTAATTCAAAATATGCCTTTGGTGTGGTACATGTTCACGGAGTCCTGTGGAAGGAAAGGGGATTATTACTGTGAAATACGAGCTCACTCCACTAATCAAGATAACAGGGTTTTATTGAGGGACAAAGTCAATAAAGCAAAAGCAACAGCACTGGGTGTGTGACTGTAGCCAGAGGCACCCTGATTAGTGTTTGTTATGGGTTTATATACTTTCACTGTCGCATTAGTCATACACATGTTCATAATTCCTGCGTACAGGCAGGGAACATTATAACTAGCTCCAGAAACTTATTATCACAAGTCTCCTCTTCTTGGCATCTGTGCACTGCTCTCTGGTGGTGGTGGGCCGGGGTCTTGAGGATGAAGTAAGGAGTCTTCCTCGTGGTGCACTTTTCACCTTTGGTGCAGTTGGATGCCCCAGTAATCACAATTAGCTGAAACCAGCTGTATCTGTAACCCTTCTGAGAGCTGGCAAAGACTTAGGACAGTGCGACCTTCCTGCAAAACGTATTGCAGGATGGGCGGAGGAGGAGTCTCCAAAGCTAGCAGATGTTTGGGAGGTGCTGTCTCTAAACCAACTTGTAAGTTGAAGGATGGTGTGAAATAACTCGCTCATGCTTAATGGGGCCACTAAATCCCGTTATCTCACCACAGACTTACAACACAAACATTGTTCTTTATCGTCTACCTGAGCTAAGCTAAAAGTACTTCAACCCTACGTTTTCCAGGCACTAGCTCTTATCATATCAAGCCCCCTCTTTTCTTTCACCTTTGCAAATCCTTTTGCTATATAACTCCATTTTACTCGTGAGTTCTGGCAAAGTATCTACCACTTTCAACTTGTTGTCTGACCTTATGTCTTTAGCGAGCTTTGTTTCTGTTAATGCGAACTCATACAGTTATATCCACATAGTCAACACCTATGACTTGCGAAAGCCATTACATTTCTGTGGTTATCACATCACCCTTCCAGGGTACAAGTTTTACCCTTCCAGGAAGCAAGTATTAAACACAAACAAGATACCTTCAAATTAATCAGAGCTGCACAGACAGCTGTGAAGCGCATCAGTCAGCAAACAAAAGACGTTGCAGGAAAGAACGTGTCACAACAGCCAAGACTGCGCTGCGAGGCACGCAGCTCCGGCGGGGCAGCGGCAGCGGGCACCCCGCGAGCGCTTCCAAGGCCCTGGCTCAGAGAGGGACGCAGCAGCGCGGATGCTCCGCTCAGCACCGCGCTCCGTTAGCGCCCAGCGGCGGTTGGAGGTGGGGGGGGGCCGCCGCGCTCGCCGGGGCCGCGGCCGGGCGGGAGAGGCGGCCGGGACGCAGTCGCTGCCCGGCGGCTCCTGAGCGCCCTCTCTGCGCTGCGGGCGGGGGGCAGCAGGGCCCTGGGGCTTGCGAATGGAGCCTTCGTCAAAAGGAACCATTTCCTTACGGGGAGCTTCACTGCTGCCTGGTTTTACAGAGCCGGCGGCACAGCGCCCGCAGCCGCCATCCCCGTCTTGGCAGCATCCATACCGAGGTCAGGATGTGCAGGACAGGCAGGTCCCAGTGGGTCTCTGCCCTGCTCAGACCTCGTCAGGAGAGCACGAGGAACTGCGAGGCAGGGGAGGGCGGCAGAACCCGCTGCCAGTGGTGCCTGGGGAGAGCGGTCAATGCTTCCCGCTGCTTTGGTGCGAGGAAAGCTCTGGGGATGGAGCTGGCCCACAAGTGCCACGGCAAAAGACTTTGCTGTGGCACAAGAGGAGGCTACAGTGGGGAAGTCACGTTGACTTGGAAGAATTACGATCAGCTTGAACTCCACAGTTCCATCCATGCTTTTTGGCCCAAGTTTATCGCTTCAAACAGTAAAGTATAAAGCAATCTGAGAAAGCTTTTCCCACCCTACCTGCTAAGCGTCATTGAAACATACTAGTTTATGGACAGGAAGCATCAAAGTGCACCACAGCAAAACTGATACAGCTTCAGCATTTATTTTTTTAGGAATCCCAAAGTATTTCCATATTCAGATAGCAGAAAACTGACTGCAAGTCACTAGAAAAAATCTGAATTTTGCCCTGAGCTACATTATCTGAGATCTTCATTCTCTGTGTCTGAAGACACATCTGTAACACCTCAAGTGATTTTGCATTAAGATCTGTTGGAACAGAATGGAACTGCTGTGGTCTTTATCTCTGGGCTGCATCCAGCCACGTGTCCTGGCATATGGGACAAGTGCTATTATTCTGCATTTGCTAATCCCAACCCCACTGATCTGATCTAGCACTGGTTGTGCTAGACCAGAGCTCCCAGGCTGCCATATGCAAACCATAAGGGGAGCTCTGCCTACCCGGACTGACCCAAGACACCCATCAAACAGCTGCCATTTTTTTCCTGTGAGGGTTTGTTACCTGTGCAAAGCCAGAGGAGTGAGACTCAAACCGATTCCCCCCCCTAAATCCTCTCCAAAGACCAAAATGCTCCTTCAGCTCATGCTCTGCTGGGATGGGAGATGGCTCAAGAGGCTGCAACTGGGAGGAAAACAAAAGGGACTTTCGGAACATTTATTGCTATGCCAGCCTCAGAAAGTCCGGTGTGCACCCACATAAGCCACTGTTAAAAGTTAGAACTGTTTATCAAATAATATAAGAATGTATTGTAAAATGTTGGAATGATAGTATTGCGAAATGTTAAACTGTCTGTGAGATGAAGAATGTATTACTTGTAAAAAGGAATTCACTCGCTTGTGAAACTTGCTTGCTTGCTTATCAAAGAAAATTCCCGGAATCGCGATATCAGCAATGCCACCAGCTTGCGAAACGTTGCTTCAGCCGTATCAGTGAGACCACTCGATTGATCAACTCAAGGCGATTAGCTTGCGAAACAGCCATATCAGCAAGACCACTCGTTTGCGACCGTTTGCGAAACTCAGGACCATCCATGTACGCCAGTAATAAAAGGAACTGGTTTAGAAAGAGAGGCACGGCAGTTGGCGGAGCGCAGACTCCCCTGTCGTCCAGCGCTGTCTTTGCTCATATTCTACTTGCTATAATTAATAAATTTTAATTGGATTTTAGTCCGTTGTGGTCTCAATTTATAACACCACCACAGCATGTGTTGGCTAATGACAAGGTCACTGCCTTTGTCCCAGGATTTTCCTGAACCAAGCCATGCCCAGACTGATTTCCAGCCGAAGAAATGAAGCAGAGACACCGTAAAACAAATTTAAAATGTCCACCATGAGAAATGTAAGTGGATAATTGAAAGCTGCTCATTGAGCTGAACAGCCCAGTGCTGGAAGAGCCATTTGATGCGTCCTTTTCTCCAAGCCTACAAGAGTTCTGGAAAGTGCTTTTCACTCCCATGTTCTTCTTTCAGCCCCATGCAGAAGCTCACCCTCCTGGTAAGCCTTCCTTGAGTAAATAACACTTCAAGGTCCTCTGCAGAAAGATAAGGTGTTGCAGGAGTATGTGAAACCATTCCGACTGTAGAAGGGATAACAGAAAACAACTTCTTTCTCTGGGTCTCCTGTCCTTGCGCTGCCATCCAGCAATTCCTACCAACAGAGGAAACTCCAGAAAACAAAATGGACAAGGAGGAACGGCTTTAACCTGTCAGAGGGGAGACTGAGGTGAGCTCTTAGGCAGAAGCTCATCCCTGTGAGGGTGCTGAGGTGCTGGCACAGGGTGCCCAGAGAAGCTGTGGCTGCCCCATCCCTGGCAGTGTTCAAGGCCAGGTTGGATGGGGCTTGGAGCACCCTGCTCCAGTGGGAAGTGTTCCTGCCTGTGGCAGGGGCTGGAACTCGATGAGCCTTAAGGTCCCTTCCAACACAAACCAGTCTGGGATTGCATGATTCCATGATCTCACGCCACTGTCCCATCCCACAGTAAGGGTGGCTGAGGGCATGCCCTGGGTGCTCTCAAGAGCTGACTGTTGCAGGTCATCCAGACCTCCCAATCACTGGCATGTTGCTCACCAAGCACCACAGCTGCCTTGGGAAGGGATGGAAGCAAAAGCCTCAGAAGCCCAGAGGTGGATACCTGCCACTTGAGCACTGTGCAAACAGGCACAGACAACTTCCTGAAGCATTTACAAACATATGGGACATTTTTTTTCCTGACAGATGAAAGGAAATCGGTTCAACCTGTTCTGTTTCTGATCTCAGCTCCTCCATGTGTTACTGCCTTATTTCTACAGAATTCACAACAGCAGCTCCTGTATAATCCCAATGTATCAGTGCAGTTGTGATTTATGCCATGAGGACACATTGAACTGCAGGGCAGAGGAAAAAGATGGTGGTGGGGTCTGTTTAGATTTACAAGATGGAGTAGATTCTGCCTTTTCAACCAGCTGCATTTTGACCGTGGTTTTACTTACTGGCAGATCAAAAATGATTGTGAGATGATCTAGAGCTGACTGTACAGCACTTGATTTCAAATGCACTTTAATTAATCGACCTGACAATGGGCTTCGAGGACTGCCATGCAGGCCTGCTATGTGCACACTTCATTTGCTCTCTCAGGTTGCTGAGCGGGGAGCACCTCACTGCTAAAGAAAACATTGAAGTTCATTTCATAAAGGAGGGGCTGATGTAGCTGCAGCTCTCACGTAGCTCATCCACATCAGCTGCTGTCATCAGGTCGCTCCCCTGTATGCGCTGCCTGCCTCACTTTTAATAGTGTAACACAGCAAAGAGGGGATTTTATCCATTATCATCGACTCTTACCTAATTAACTGCAAACACAAGACATCAGCATAGGCACTTGGACAGTTATGTGCAGAGCCACAGAAGTAGGCTCAGTAGACCATCACAACATACATGCAATGGATATGATACACAGTGTTTACCTCTAAAACTCATTGTCTAGCTAGACTGCAAAGTGGAGCTGGTCCCAGATTAAAACTGCATTGAATTTGCTATGGCAACAAAGAAGCTGTTTGATAAAACTACTCTGGAAGTATTTCTTGCAAATATTGATCTATTTAGATGAATGAGAAATATAACGAAAAAAAAAAACAAAAACCAAAAAAAGAGAAACCCGAGAGCTCTTGGTAGCCTTGCCATTAAATGCATAATTAAATTCCAAGTAAACCTAGCTGCTGGAATAAGGCGGCTCCAGCACTAATCGCTTTCCTAACACAACTCCTAAGAGAGCAAGGGACAGGCTTAGGCCCATGCCCCACCAGTTTCGTGCCCTGGACTCTTCTTTCCTCCAGGAGGGGACAGCTCAGGGACCCTATTCCAACACCTGCAGAGGTTAATTCAGAAGGTTGCTATGAAAACACCTTAGAAGAGAGAGAGGACCAGGGAAGCATCTTGCTAAGAAAGCAGTGACAAGGGCACAATGTGGCTCAGTCAGTGCGGAGAAGATGAAGTTTTGAAAAGTTTGGATAAGAAACCCTTTCTGTGATATTCCCTTCCCTCTCCCATGAAAGTGGCTTCTCTCTCAAAACAGAAAACATGCACCATGCTGGTTTGTGTCCCAAGCTGTGATGCAGCTTCTGTTTGCAGAGACATCCTGCATCCATCTCCAGTTGGTGCTGCTGCTCTGGACAAAATCTGCCTCTTATCTTGGAGACTACACTAACACAACTTCACCAGAGCTATTATGAAAGCTGCTGCATGTTGTGGAGGTTGCCAATAGCTCTAGGGAATTTCACAGTAGCCAAGGACAGCAAGGAGGAGGGAAATCCCAGCTATGCTTCTTCCAAAGGCTGTATCCCATGTGCCAGCTGCCTGTGGATGGGGGACTGTGTCTAAGCATGAGCACACTGGAGGATCCTGGACACAAAGGCTGCTGCTTCACAACATGCAATGGAACCCAGGGCGTGGGGAAGGGGAAAGCTGCTTGGTTTTCCTCTCCATCTCAGACTCTCTCCTAATGTATTTAAGCAACAGTGCAGAAGAACAAAAAGGGAGGAAAAATCCCCAGCAGGTCAGCTAGTTTATTGCGGTAGCACATCAGCTGCTTTCCCTTTCTATTCCCTCCTATCCGGTCCATCTCATATAGAGCACTACACAAATTCCAGCAAAGGATGGTAAGGGCTCTCAAGGCGTCACATATCCCTTATGCTCAACCAAATCCTGGATGAAACTCACCTAGGGTAGTGTTTGTCAAGCTGAATTCGTGTCTTCCTAAGGAAAGGTACTAAAGAGAACATGAAATGCTCAAACTGACTGAGGGACAACACAACGTATTTCCAAGTGCCAGCAGCAGTTGTGTGTCCATGCTTAGGAATGATGGTAGCGGGTCTATAGTCAGTTTCAAGACTTCCACAAATTTTTCCAGTTCTTTTTTATGATCACATTTACCTCTGTTTGTCCTGTAACAAGAAGTTACATGGTTTAAATGTGCAGCGTGTGATGATCCACTTTCTCTTCATTTAAAACACCTCCTCCAACTTCCAGCTGACATTTTCCAGCTCTTGATTTGGAACAGACAGCAAATAACTGTTCCCTGTTCTCATTCTCCACATCACTCACCCACTTTACACACTTAGATTTACCACATCCTCAGCTGCCTGCAGGCTGAAAAGCCTTTGTCTGGTTATGACACAACCAGCATCATCTAACCTGTCCTTACAGCTTGGCTTATTCAAACACTGCTACACACTCAGTGGTCATCAGAAACACCAGGATTCCATGAAAGCCTTCAGAAGATCATCAGTCTGTTGCTGAGCCCTTTTCAGTAGAAGAAAATAAAAGAACCTCCAGGCCCCCAAACCAAGCCCCTAAATATTCAAGGTGGGAGTCCCACACTACCTCGCTGCAGTCATCAGCAGTACTGGAAGCAGGTCCTGGGGGAACAGGAGCTTACCCAAGACCACCATGAGCAAGTCACCAGGGCTAGGAGCTTAGACACACCCGTGTACCTAACACCCTTAGGAGGGACAGGCCAGTGAGGTGTACTGGGAGGAACCGCGATCTCCTCTCCATAGGAGTCCATATCAGTCTTCAATGTATTCATTTGCCCTATCACTTAAGCATCTGAATACCATCCCGCTACATGTGTTTATGCATCTAAGATGTGATGGGGAATAGCTGTACCTCCACAGCATGGTCAGCCAAGGCCCAGGGTGTGATACTGGGCAATACCTGGACTCCTACACTACACACAATGGGCCAGCAGCACCCATCCATCTTGACCATCTCCAGTGAGAAACAGGCCATTTTAACTAACCTGCTGTGGAGGCAGAAGCAGCAGCTTGGCCAGCGATGCCTCCCACGCTGCTCAAATGAACTGATAATGGCTGGAGTCACCATTTGCAGAACAGCCTCATTACAGAAACAGGAGATTACGGAAAGCGGTTGCTAACTGGCAGGATCTGCCCCTTTCCTGCCTCACTCTCCCTGTTTTAATGGAAGAGTTGCAGAAACATTCACACTTAACTACATGAGAATGTTCTGCACGGGCCCAGCTGCAGGGCCAAGCCAATGAATATCACTTTTGAAAGACATCATTGTGTAATGTCTGTCAAGAAATTAGAGTGCTCCACAGCACACCAAGCCCAGAGTTGTACCAGCACTAAACAGGGTCAGCAGATTTGTAAACAGCCTTCAATGAAGCAAAGCTTTTCTGCTCATATAGTCTAAAAGCAGGTAGGGAGAATTTGCTCGAGTAGAAATGGCTCACAGAGAGCTCTGTGGCTTCCTAAGGCCTGCATTAAAAATTGAACTCTTCCTAAGACTTCACAGCATGTGGCATCCATAACCTGGTGAAGTGCATCCTTCTGCTGAAGGGAGGATGATGCCCACATGACTCTCCTTTGCTGTTTCCCAGCAGTTTGTAGATGACCTACACTAAGTTTGGAAGCAAAAAGATATTTTTCTTCACCTATTAATGCTTGGGTTCCCCATGGGAGTCCTCAGGTCCTTTCATCTCATCCTCTGGTGATGAGAAAAAGCTTGTTTTCTGCACTGTCATTCACACCACCATCTGCAGCACGGACTGAAGGTGCTAGCTGGGATTCAAGTGACCAATGCAAAGTCCCCAGGAGCAGATCCTGACTCCTTGGGTGAGCTGGATCCTCAGCTCGCAAGAGAGGCTGTAAAGGGGACATGCTCCCGGAGTCGGTAGCTAAACCACCAAATACTGCAAGTGGGCAAAGCTGCTGAAGACAGCGCAGAGAAATGAACTGTGCCGTGCCCCTGTCTGTCTTGTTACATTAGGATAGTAACACTGAACCAGGGGCTTAAATAGGTTCCTATTTGTGACAAGTGACTATGCCCTACCCTGGGGCCTCCTGGAGCTCCTCGGAGCAGCCATGGTCTGGTGGAACAGTGCTTTCAACTGAGGGACCCCAGAGTTCACTGGACCACACAGTCAAGTGACCCAAATATGTCATTTGAACACTTTAAAGAGCTCCTTTCTTCCCCTTTGGTTATGCCAGGTTGGGCCATTTTAGCACTTAGCTCTGTTGGTTTATTTGGGAAAAAGCAGACCATTGGGAGGTTTGTTATTCCATCCATGTTTATCCTAATGATAATTGTTTATCCATGTTTATCTTAATGATAATATCCTCCTGATGCCCAAGAATGCCAGAAAGGAGTACAAAGTGGCACACTTTTTACACTTCATTGGGAAGCTTTAAAAATTAACTGGAGTATAAAGTAAGGTCTAACTGACAACTGTATTGATTGAACTGCTCCAAATCTTAATTTTGGTTGTATAACTCATTTTAAAATAGAGCCATTTGTAATTAAGACAGGATCCCTAATTAATGGCGCTTTATACTCATAAAGCTGCCTCTCTCATCTGTCTGAATTAAACTCCACATGAAAGTTTGTGCAAACTAAATACAGCAGACACCGAAACTGCTTTCTCCGAACTCGTTTTCTTGTCAAACGTCAAAACCTAAGCGATTCAGAGATATGAAAAAGTGAGGGATATTCATATCAGGAGAGTGACAGCGTGGAAGGGTGCATGGGGCCCTGAAACGATGCAAAACACCCGTGCCCACTCTGTGCAGTGCAAGCACGGACAAAGCCGTCAGAGTCAAGTTCAACATGAGACCGCAGCAAAGCGATGAGCTGTTTCCCACATCACAGCCAGAAAATTGAGCCATTGTCCCTGTAACACAACACTGCTTTGAAAAGTCTTTTGTTCCAACAGTCACACCGGACCAACAAGTGCAAGGGTCTTCCAGGAGGAGGGCTCCCTTGCCTTCACATGCCAGCAGTTATTTAAAGCAAGGGTGGCAATGTGTGTGGCCATGCCCCAAGGCCTCCCCAAAGGCTGAAGCTGTTAATGAAAGCCTCCAGCTCTGGTAAGCGTGGTTAACCAGATGATGCTTTCCAACTTTATCTCATTGGAAATTTATAGTCGTCAACCACAGTATTTACAAAACACCAACAATTTTGTGCTTGTGGCAGGAAAACAAATCATCCTGGACATACATACATAGGTAAAAGCCCCCCAGGAAATCTGTTTGCCATGTGTGAGTCTGCCTCATCATTATCTAGGTAATTATCTACTCCTTTCTTTAAAGGTTTCTGTTTAGCTGGGGTTGCTGTTCATAGTGCAATAGCACTTCCTTTTCCCAAAAGGGCTACTCCTCTTTTGGGGTTTGGTTTCTTTTCTGGCTGCCACACCCAGGTTCTCCTACTAAATGGAAGAAGTCACTGCAGCACTCACCAAGTATTTATGTCTTGATTCCTACACACGTCCCTGAGCCGACATCCATAAAAGCTTGTCACAGTCATCCAGCACTTTCTCACATAACTTCAAACTGCAGCTGAAGCTCAGGGCCCCTCAAGAGCAACTGTAAAGAGCTACATGGGCTGACTTGCTCTCTGGTAGCTCCCAAGGGTCATCCTCATGCTTTAGAAATGCCCATCTCTCTAGCAGGTGTTAGAAAAGTCTCAATCAGCTCTCCAGGTGAAGGAATGAATTATGGCCATTGCCCACAGCTGTGAAACACCAGGGTTTCTCCCCTGCTTTTGGATAAGTCCTGTGTAAGCCTTCTGGATAGTCAGAGACGGTTCTGCTCCCATCAAGTTCATAAGGAGCTGAAACCATCACCAGCCCAAGCAGAGCTGAGTCCACAATGGAGGCATAGAAACTGAATGGGAAGAAAATGTCAAAGCTGGCATCAAACTACTTTGTTTAATCCCTTTTAGACCTAAACCAGCCAGCCTCATAGCTCTCCTGCCTCACAGTTTCTCTTTTTAGTCCATTCTTTTAATTTGTGTTGCTCCCATCCTATCAAAGCCTAAGAGGATTCCTGAACAGCTGCTGGAAAATGTAAGTTGGAATGCAGAAAGCTGATTACTAATGAGTCACGCAAATTATCATACTGGTAATTACCCAGAGGACTAAGGTTCAGAAGAGCCATCAACTCTCAGTCAGAACATCCACACCAGCCTTGGGTCAGATTGTTCACACAGGCTTGGGTACATTACAACTGGGATGGGATTTTGTGCTATCAAGAACTGACATATCCTTACCAGCCAAGAGATGTCAATATTACCTGTGCTTATATGTAAACATGGACAGCTTATATGTAAATATGCAGCTACATTGGAGTGAGTCCAGAGGAGGCCACAGAGATGCTGCAAGGGCTGGAGCAGCTCTGCTCTGGAGTCAGGCTGAGGGAGCTGGGCTTAAGGGGAGACCTTAGAGCAGCTCCAGTGCCTAAAGGGGCTGCAGGAAATCTGGAGAGGGGCTTTGGTCATGTGCCTGCATGGACAGGACAAGGGAATGGCTTTAACCTGCCAGAGGGGAGACTGAGGTGAGACGTTAGGAAGAAATCCTTCCCTGTGAGGGTGCTGAGGTGCTGACACAGGGTGCTCAGAGAAGCTGTGGCTGCCCCATCCCTGGCAGTGTTCAAGGCCAGGTTGGACACAGGGGCTTGGAGCAACCTGCTCCAGTGGAAGGTGTCCCTGCCCATGGCAGGGGTTGGAGCTGGGTGAGCTTTAAGGTCCCTTCCAACCCAAACCAGGCTGGGATTCTGTGAAAGCACACCATGGTCAGACATGATGTCCAGTCTTTTAGCATTAGGTTACAGAGCTGAAGCTCAGGCTGTGAGGATGAAACTTTCTGTAGGAGTTGGTAAAAAGCTTCCCAGTAACAGAAATGGACACTATGGAGCTTAGCCGGTTATCTGAGTTTTTCAGCTACAGAGAGTAAAAGCCTGGCTCTGCAGATGGGAATTTTGCTCCTTCTATTATACCTGAATTTCACGTTTACAAAACAAGCATATTTTACTTTAAAGACAAGTCCCTTTCCAAGCTGAAAGCTGCTCTCTGTTGGCTAGGCAAGGAGGAGGACCTCAACCCATGTCTAAGTTCACTCTGCTTTGCATTCTCCACCAACTCCTGCCATATGTTTTTTAAAAAGTCTTTCAGATCCAAGGGAAAATCTACACAACCATTAAACTGGAAAGTTTAGCTTAAGTACCAATGAGATGGAATCAGGATCAATTTGTGTTGATCCCGGAGCTCCCATGGTAGTTACCAATTTGGAAAAGGTTTCTTGCTAATCTCTCTCCTGTGTGCAGCACAAAATGATGTCCAGGAGGTGATCCTGGTGTTAACAGGCTCAGGCACATAACACACACCACCACTGGCACTGCCTGGGTGTTACACCCAGCCAGTACCTTGTATTTTCTCTATACAGGTGTAATACGGTGGATCCTGGCTGCTGCCCAGCAGGTTGTTTGTGACCTGGTCCACCTGGTCCCCATCCTGGATGCTGACTGGCCCTGCAGCTACCACCCCATGGGCATCAAACAGTACAGGCAGAAACGATGCTGGTGGGGAAATACGGAAAGACAACTGAGATCTCCATCTCTCCACCAATCTGGCTGAGGTTGAGCAGAAGGTTCAAGCTGATGGTATGAAAATCATGGGAAAACCCACATAATAGATGGGTGGACAAGCACACATGTGCAGTACAACAGTGTATGCTTCGTTTTCTTGGGAAACTGGGGTAAAACAAAACAAAAATAGAGGAATACATAGAGAATCCATGAAGCCAGCAGATGGTAGAGAAACTGAGCAGAAGTTGTGAAGTCCTCCAGCTTGTCTAAAACCCTTTATAAAGTCATCGAAGGTGGAAAACATGCTTCTCCCTGGGCAGAGAAATGTTGTAACATCTAAAGCAAATAAGAGCAGTGACTTCTAAAAGGAATTGTCTCCTCTTCCCCCGAGCTGAAGGACTGCCATGACCTTTGCAGGCAGGCTGTGTAATATCTAGCTGGATTCAAAGGGAAGAACGAATAGTGCCCTGGGAAATTCTTGGCCCATTGGATCTGGCATGCTGAGTGCACGATACATCAGCCAGGGGACACAACCAACTTCCCAGAGAGTCTTCACTACATTCTGGTACATTTTCCTTTTGTTGTCCCTTCCCCACCATCGCTGCTGCCAACAATGGCTTTAAAGCTATTTTGAAAAATTCATTGCAGCTATTTTTGAAAAATTCATTTTGTGAAAAAAATTGGCACCTCAAATGCAATATGAGCCCAAGCTCCCAAAGGGAAGTCTGGATAGCCCAAACAGGTTCAATTTGGCATTGGTAGGATGTAGAGAAGAGGAGAACATCGAGAGCTCTGTAATGAGGTGTGAAGATTGGAGCTGCTGCAATAAAATGCAGAAGTCTTTGTTTAATGAGTCTCAGCTCTCATGTGTAAAGAGAAACAGGAATAAAAGTGTGCTCAGGCAGTGCTGTGGCTTTTGCTATAGCTGCAAAACCAATATAAGTGGGTCCTAGAAGGGTGCCTTGGGATTGAGAAAAATAAGGTCTGGTGCGTAAGGAGCCTTAAAAGAAAGCTCTAAACCAGATCCTCCCAGGGAGGGAAATCCTTGAGGGAGTTTTCCAGCTATTGATACCAATAAATCCAAATTCCCCAAAACACATGGAAAGGCATATTTGGGCTATATATAAACAGATATATTCCAGGAGGAGAAAGACAAGAGCTTCCCCTGCTCCTAGCCCACCTTGGGAGCCTGCACAGAGCAGTAAATACACTGGACCATTTTTGGAAGCCAAATTTTCTCAGACCTTAATGCAAAGTCATTGGCCTGTGAACACAAGTGAGCCCTAAAGCTTCCTCTGGAAGAGTTTTTCTTTTACTTCTGGAAAACAAGAGTGCTTTCACTTTCTGGGAGCAGGGCTGGCTATCAGATGGATATCAATCCATCCAGATTAATTTAATACCTTTTACAAGGATGTATGGTCTGCAAACACGAGACCTTAACCCACAGTGCACACAGGCACAAGTGAGATTCGCTGCTGGTGTACAGGTAGAGACTAAAACTGGATGCTGGGATTAATTCCAGCCCTGACCCTCCACACCCACATGTGCACTTGTCCTTATCACATTGAATACAGCATTCATTTACTGGTATAAGCCTAAGAAAATATCCCTTGTTTCAGACAATGACTAACAAAAGCGAGATCTCCTTGCTGGTAAATACTGGCTTGGAATACCAGCAATAAAGTTCCCCATGGTGATCTCTGGAGGAAAGGATTTTAAACCCCTTAGATCATTTTCAGCAAAGATGCAGCAGGGAAAAAAGTCTTCTGGAATGCAGAAATCAAGCTCTGAGTGACAAGTCTAAGGGATGTAGCGCCACAGAGGCACTTCATGAGCAAGAGACTTGGTGGCTGGAGGACTACAAAGGGATAGGAGCTTCAGGTGGTTCTGCAGTTTCTTTTTTTTCCCCACCTTCTCCAGAAAGCTTGGAAATATGAAGAAGAGAAAGGTCCTTGAAAAGACATCACATCGCTGAACAACTGGTGCTTCATGGCTGCCTCTGAACTGGCCGGCAGAAAGGAAGAGCTGCGGGCGTCGGGACAAGGATAAAATGCGCACAGTTCCCTCTGAAGGCTGAACATGTGAGAGCACAGTGGGGCACCCGTGCAGGTGACAGAGGAAAGGATGGGGATTTTGGTTAAATTAGCATCTGGGCAAACTATTTCTCTTTAAATGTTATTTTTTCTCTTTCCAAGCCACGCTTCTCCCTGGCATTCACTAGCAGGGAGATACTTGCACAGTGGGTTTGTTCACTGATAAAATCCACCATTTTGCAGGATTGGGCCCCAGCCCGATCCTGCCCCATTGAAAAGTTAAGGGAAGATGTCATGAGAACTAGGTGAGGTCTACACATTGCCAAAGAGCACAGGACCAGAAGCCAGATGCCGCAGGATGAGCCCTCCCGTATATAATACTATGAGACCTCCACCACCCTCCCCACCCCTCACTGTCCAGCCGGGATTCTGTCAGGAAATAAGCAAACTGCCTCTCTGGAGCCAGAGCAGAGCATTTATCTACGGTTACAGTACAGAGGGGATTTACCTACAGATACAGTGCAGACGCTGGGGGAAGAGTTAAGCATCCACAAAGACTCTGAAAAGATCAAGCTCCTCCTACCAAACCCTTCCCAGAAACAAACGTGCACGCCAGCAGGGAAAGGATATGCAGAGATCCCTTTCCTATCCAAAAGAAGCCAGCTGGAATATTCCTTGTTTAAGAAAATGGCACTGGGAACACTTACCTGGTAAAATTTGTATTCCCAGCTACCAGCACACCTACAGTACCAGGTTCTCATGGGGCATCAGGTGAGGGTGCAACAGCGGATTGGTGCAGGTCATGGAAGTTTACAGCCAGAAGCAAAGTCCCCCAAAGCCACAATGTGACCCAAATGAGATCCCTACAATGGCTGCCTCATTACAAACAAGACGAGATGAAGGATGGTTTTTTTACTTGCTTTTAGGCATTGTATGGAGCTTAATCACAGGCAGTTACATGTATGGTTCTGTTGGCCTTCAATCAAGAGTGTCCTCCCGCTGGCAGCTGCCTGTGTGATGTAAGCCACCTGGGTGATGCAGCCTTTGCCAATCATGGCCTTGCACAGCTATTTTACAGCTGAACAGTGGGGAAATTTGATTTCTCAGGCAATGAGGAGATCCTCCTGTAGTCCAGCAAGCACACTGAGGGAGACAGGACTGTGCACTTCTGCTCCAGTGGAGTTACAGACAAGCACAGCCCAGGCAGACCTCAGGAAGCAGCTCCCTCAGCTGATCTCGTCCCGCTTTCATTTCCCAGTGGAGCCCATCTGTATCCTGATGACTTTCAACACACTCCAAAAGCCACCATGAGCCGACAACAAGTTTGCAAGGCAGCCAATGAAACAGCGTGACACAGTGTGATGTGGACTAAGGAAGATGCAACTGCTACATGGAAAACAGTCAGACTCGGTGGGTGAAAAAGGTCTGCTGGTGAGTAACAGGAGAAGCAGCTCACACTTGGGATGCCAGCAAAGCATGGCAGCTCAGCCTTACTTAATGCACTCCTTTTGCTGCTCAAACAGGGAAATCGGGAGACAATCACTGCAAATCATGTATTAAATCTGGTGATTGAAATTATACGGGAAATAAACCAAAGCTGGGCTGAATACATTAAAGCTATTAGTAGGCACACACAGCCAGAGCCTAATAGGGATTTGAAGAGCTATATTCACTGCTTAGGGCTACTGGGGAGTGGGATAAAACTACTTGGAAAACATTCATTGTCAAGCCCATGAAGCTGGAAGATATTTGGAGAGATACGAGAAGTTGCAGATGACATTAATTGGGGTGCTAGTATTTACAGCATTCCCAAAGGGATGGGACGGGGTCTTTATAGGAATTGGCACCAGTGTCTGAAAAACATAAATCTGTTACTGTCTGCACAATGATACTTTACAGGACTCAGGCTTTTAGATTCAGATCCATCTGCAGTCTCACCCGCACAGATCCAACCAACTTGTGGTGTTGAAGTCCCCTTGGCACTTATCCTTAAGGATGTGGAATGTTTTGCAGCCAAGTTGGTGCCAGCACATGCTGGGCTCTCCTTGCACCAGAGCACAGAAGTCAAACCAACATTCCCACTTCACATCCAGCTCCAAGCGCCCTCTGCTGTGGAGACCGCAGCCACTGCCTCCCTCATTGCGCGGCCAGTTAGGATAAACTGTCAGCATATGCCATTTGTGATGCACCTCAAGATAGAAAGCAATATAAATACTTTCACCCAAGAATCCCTAAAACCAGGAAAAAAGTCTTAAATAAAGGCTTTATCCTCCTTCTCCATGTCAAACATTAGAAAAGTCTAAGCGAATACATTCAAAATCTGTGTTAGCCTAGAAATGGAGACCAAACCTCAGCAGCCATCCAGCCCAGAGTTCAGCGTGTCCCAGCCTCAGCACCCAGAGATGTCCCTCGCTTTGTTCTTCCGATGGTATCTCACATCCAAGGGATTGAATCCCCTCTCTCTGGAACCAAATAGTGCCCAATGAGGAGTTCTGGCCACATAATCAGCTGCTGTGAAAGTCTGGGAGCCACCGCTTTGCTCCTGCGCTCGCACTAGCTCCTGGAAGCGGTCGTAGTCGATCCATGTGCACCACTCACCGCTGATCTTGAACTGGAAGGAAAAGAAACATGTTGCTGAGCCAGGGAGCAATGAGAAACACCAAACACCACATGTGTGCTAAGACAAGGTGGGTGAACGTTGAACTGGTTTCCCAGATACAGTAGTTTTTAATTTTCTAGCCACCACAATGCCCAGAGTAAAGCCATCCAGAAGCTACTGCGAGGTAACTGCTTTGATAAGAAAAAAACCAGAAATTCAGGTGAAAAACACTCAGAACTTACTGTTTCTCAGCCACATTCATCCACAGGGTTTGAAAACACACACAGAGACAGGGTGGCTGTTTTTCTTACAGCTTTAGTCATTTAGAACTGTCTACCAGCAGATAAATCTCCATGAACAGTTGAGTGTTGGGTGCCTTATTGGATACTTCACAGTCCCACCACTACAGCCCCACTTCCACAGTGCATCACAAAGCCTTCTCAAGTCTGACCTGCCCTTGCCAGGTGTCATTTATACCTGAAAGACTCTGGTTTGGGTAAGAGCCCTGCAGGAAACGTAGAAGTTTGAGATGATGCCCAGGTATCCCTTGATGAAGCGACCCTTTCAAGTCAACTGAAGTCCCTGCTCAGAGAGCGTGGCACCAATGACAATGCTGCAAGGGCTGGAGCAACTCCACTCTGGAGCCAGGCTGAGAGAGCTGGACTGGGTCAGCCTGGAGAAGAGAAGGCTCCTTAAGGGGAGACCTTAGGGCAGGCTCCAGTGCCTAAAGGGACTACAGGAAACCTGAAGAGGGGCTTTGAACGAGGGCCTGCAGGGACAGGACAAGGGGAATGGCTTTAACCTGCCAGAGGGGAGACTGAGATGAGCTCTTAGGCAGTTCTTCCCTATGAGGGTGCTGAGGCACTGGCGCAGGGTGCCCAGAGAAGCTGTGGCTGCCCCATCCCTGGCAGTGCTCAAGGCCAGAATGGAAGGAGCTTGAAGCAACCTGCTCTAGTGGAAGTTGTCCCTGTCTGTGGCAGGGGATTGGAACCGGATGAGCTTTAAGGTCCCTTCCAACCCAAACCATTCTGCGATCTTATACTGCACTGAGCTCCTCCTGGAGCTGTTAAATGCCTCTTGCCTGCACTGCTGTGGTAGCACTGGGTTGTTAGGACCAGAAACAATGCGGTGCATCTTCATCTTTTTCCGAAATACATATATTATGCTTTTATTTCCCCCAGAAAAAGTACCAAGCTAACTCTAGAGATATGTGTGCTAGAACAAGGCACTTGTGCAGCATTTCCAAGGAGATACACGGTGTCTGGCATCACACCCTGGCACAGCCTCACCTTTTTGTGAGCAATGAGGAGACAGTTCGAGTGCTCATGCTCACAGGCGATTTCATAGTCGGGAATAAGGTTGGTGAGCTCCTGGACGAAGTGCACCACCTCCTCATGCCAGGGGACATTGGCCATGGTGAGACTGCTAGCTGAGCTTTTACCGCAGTAAGTCACACCCTGAAAAGAAACATCATCATCAGCTTGACCGTTCACAAGCTCAGGGCAGTGCCGCCACATCAGCCACAACAAACCCTGAGAACAACCTGGCTCTCCCCCTCTTCACTTTTTATCTATGGAAAAGTAGAAATTTGGAGATAGCACCAAAACTCGGTCTCCCCCTGTGTGACACATCACCAAACCACTGTGTGCCCAGTCTTCCCCAGCAGTAAACACAGGTCAGTCTTTATCCTGCAGAAGCAGGATAATGCATTTGAATGCATTCAAATGGAGAGTGCCTGTGCTCCAGAGCTACCAAAGTACCTTCAAGAAGATCCCTTGATTTTAAAATGTGAGATGCCTGGAAGAAAGTCTAATGAACAACCAATGCAATAAGTCACTATGATGCATCTTCACTACGAGGGTGGTGAGGCACTGGCATAGGTTGCCTATTTATGCTGTGTCTGTCTCATCCTTGTCGGTGCTCAAGGCCATACTGGACCCCTGAGCACTGCCAGGGATAGGGCAAAGTTTCCAAGATCAGTCTTTAATTCTCTGGCTTGGCATCAGCAGCTCTGTTCACATGGGGGTCTGCAGGCTGCCCATCAAATGCCTGCTTGGGGGTAGCAGCATTCTAAGGAAGATATTGAGTGTGCTCCTCTCTGCTCCATGCCCCAGACCTCATCTAAAATGATGCTACAGCGACTGTCTGGAGTTCGGCATTCCAGACCCTTCTTAAAACATGAATAAATAGAGACTGGAGGCACTCATCCAAACAGCTCAATAACCCCCCTGGCTATTGAGGGCCATGACCTAGATATAAAAAAAATACTGGCACAGTAAAGACAGTGCAAACAGTAAGCACACAGATTATTTTTCAGGGCTGAGTACATGAACAAACACCCAGAAAGGCACTTAGAAAAACTCTCTCCAGCTTACTTCAGTCTTATCATCTTTTGCTTAAACAAGTTCAGTAAATACCAAGAACTGCTTGGAAAAAAAGTCCATGTCTGCCTGCACCTCCTCAACACGCAGAGGGAGGTTAGAAATCCAGGCTTAGGATGGTGCTCTAGAGAATCTCTTATTGTTTAGTGCTGAGTAGAACTGACTTGATGACATGAAAAAGTAGCTTGGGTTGTTTTGGTCAAAGCCACCAGAACAACTGAGGAATTTCTATAATCCCACCACTCCAAAAAGAGCCTGTGAAACATTGAGAGCTGAAGGAATCACCAATGACCACAGGAAACATCGAGAGGGTTTGTTATATGACTGATTTGCACTGATTGTGGATGCCCAACAAAAGGGCAGCACCATTGCTCAATGTGTCCCTAAGCCCCCGGTGCTCATCATTTCCCCTGTCTTGGCAGTGCTGGTATGTTCTATCTGTACCTAAAAACGGCTAGTCCATGGGGTGGGAAGTACCCAGCACACACAGGTAGATGGGATGAGCACCACAAGCATCTCTTGGATAAAGCATGGAGAGAAGCTTCCCATCGCACAACAGTCTGCAAAGATCTGCGGGTCACTAGTATAAACAGGCAGGAACATGAGTCTTTGGGGAAACAGATGGTTTCCTGGAAGCAAACTCAGAACTAGTCACTAATTTAGTAGTGGCATTTCTCAAAAGACACTTTCATCTTGGACTGAACTGCATTAAGTCAGCAGAGATACCGGCTTTTTGCTCTAGGTCCCTTCCCAACCAACTGATACAGCAAACAGACTGAAGGAGAACCAGTTGGAGCAGAAGTGGTATGGCATGGCAGGAACACTTTTCCTGCCAGTGTCCTCAGCACCCTCACAGGGAAGAGCTTCTGCCTAAGAGCTCATCTCAGTCTCCCCTCTTCTATCTTAAATAATTTAATAGTATGAGCACTGGGTGGGCTCTGTAAAACTCTAGGCTTCCCAATTTCATTACCAAGCAAGAGATTTTCCTTAACTCCTAGCCCATAAATGATAAATTTGTTTAATTGAGACTCATGTGAAATAACAGAAGAACTAGATGCTGGCCAAGCTGCTGGGTGCCAGAGCCTCTGTTCAAACACTGGGGCAACCCTGGCACAAGACAAATAGAAAAAGCCTCAAATGACATGTTGATAGATAGCACTCTCTGCAATAAAAACACTCATGATTCAAGCATCACCATTGTCCAGATTACACACACAGGCTCTCATGCACATCTACTCCTCACTGGACTAGATTCGGGCTCACTAGTTTTTTTTTAATAATTGCTTTCAAGTTGATTTAATAAAGGACATGGGTTTATTCATGTCAGTTAAATCGGAGAAGCAACGATGGAAATGGTCAGTGATGTAGCCCAACCCAGTATTCAACACCAGCTGTCCAGATGCACCACCTGGATGACTGCAAATCTTCAGTGACTATCTAGAAGTCAAAGGAACTCTTTCTGTAAAAGTTCCACTCTGAAATACTGGATGCAGCCTTTCATTCCAGCTCTTCAAAGGGAGCTAATAGATGTTGAGAAAGAAACTAACACAGTGAAGCCACTTACCCTCTTCCCCTTATGCCCTGGTAAAGAGCAATAACACTGAGGGAGGTGAGAGGAGTAGAAAGACAGACTGGAAGGGAGGAGATGGATCTTCCACCAGTGACCTGCTTTGCCTCAGCCCACTCCTACCCTGCCTCAGTTTCCCCATCTGCAAAGCACAATCTATAGTGCTAGTCCTTCTGCAAGCAAGCAGTTGGAGCCATGGAACTTCGTTATCATGGCACAGCAACACTGGGACTTCACACCTAACCAGTTTCCATACGCTCTATATTTTCTACAGCTTCCCTTGGTCATATCTAAAAGCCTTCCAAGTTTAATGCAATTTTCATGCCCTGTAGTTCCCACTTATTGTGGACACTGACTTTTATTGAAACACAGAAAATGGATCAGAACAATCCATTTTAGCTTGGGTTTTCATGAGGTTTCATGTGCATCACTGATATCCTTGGCAGAACTGCATTTATTCACATCAGTTTAAGACTGAGGGGAGGAAAAGGGGAGGAAAAAGGAAAAAGAGTAAAATACTGATGGAAAAACCATAAAATGGCTCCATGAAGCTTACCTTGACCTCGATGAAGTCTGGTTTTCCAAGGGATATCAGGTCAGCATAGGCTTTGAGTTCATCCACATTCCAGGCTTTCACCAGTGTCAGTCTGTAAACGGTGCGCTGTTGCTGAAATAAAGGGAAAAATTACATTAACAATACAAAAAATAATAATTCATTCATTCCAAGCACCCAGGGGCTAAACCAAAGCAAACCCAAACCAGGAGCCACCTCACTTGTTCTTCTAGGAAAGCTGCTACCCAGCATGTGTGAGCTGAGCTGCCTTTTGCCATACAAAGACTTACCTTCTATATATCCAAGCACTTGCTTTTGGCAACAGCGGCTTTAACTTAAGAGGAAAACAACCAGGAAGTTTCTCACTCTCATTTGCTTCCCCACACATAAAATCTTACTATTAGCTGCTATACAGATGTTTTATTTCCTCCAACTGCACCATCTGGTACTGGTAACTTTCAAACAGAATGAACAGGAAAGGACAGACCATAGTGTGCCCCTATTCACCAACTCTTTCAGCAGATCAGGCACAACATCGCTGAGAAAAGGCTCTCCCATGATCATAAAGCCAGGGGAATGGCTTTAACCTGCCAGAGGGGAAACTGAACAGAGCTCGCAGGCAGAAGCTCTTCCCTGTGAGGGTGCTGAGGCGCTGGCACAGGGTGCCCAGAGAAGCTGTGGCTGTCCCATCCCTGCAGTGTTCAAGGCCAGGTTGGACAAAGGGGCTTGGAGCAACCTGCTCCAGTGGAAGGTGTCCCTGCCCGGGACAGGGGGCTGGAACTGGATGAGCTTTAAGGTCCCTTCCAACCTAAACCACTCTGTGATTCTATGATGTTACACACATACTGCAGAGGGACTAAATCTAACTGCCACCAAAAAATGCTTCAAAGCTCAGGCCAACAGTCTGAACACAGGAGGAATGGTTCTAGTGCCAAGTGAATGTGGTACTGCGGGAACAGTTTTGTGGAGAGGATCAAACAGACTCAGTCTACTTTTATCATGTTTTCCAGTATAAACTAAGCACAGTACTTCAGCAGGTGTTTCCTCTTACAGCCAAAGTGAGTTGGGCTTTTCTCCCATTTAAATCTCATTTTTTAAACCCTCCAATATTCATCCTAGATAATTTTAGAAGACTAATTTTAAAGTTCAAGTGGTTTTCATAAAACTAAAACTGCTACAAGTGCATTAAGAGCTTTTTCCCCTCACAGGCTAGAACTGACAAGCAATATCAGCAGCCTGTATGTATCCATCACTTCAGTAACCAAATCAGCACAAACCTGTATTAACTAATCATGACCGGTCATGAAAGAAGTAGGTAGAGAAAGTAAAACACTGCCAAAGCAATGCAGAAAAACAGCTTGAAAAATCAGAAATGAATACTGTGACTGAAGAAACATCTTTCCAGAGAGCAAAATCTCTCAAGTGCTGTCTGGGAAGACAGAAAAGCTGGTTAGAAGCAGTATCAAAAGGAGTAAGGGCATAATACCAGAAAGTGTTAGATATAAATAATCCTTACAGTCTGCTGGTGGTACAAATGCACAATCCCATTTTATTCATGTATTATTTGTATTTGGTTGTACAACAGGGCCCAGGAATTCTCCTGTAAGTGCTGAAGAACAAGAAGTAAGAGCTTAAGACCTGAGATCTTAATGATTTAAAGCATCAGAATAGAAAACCAAGGCTGCAGTGCTTTATACCCCGTGATTCCAGGAAAAGCAACTACTATTTTCCCTTCAGACACCCATGAAAATAACATCAGCAGAACAATTAATGTGATACTGGCTCTCTGAATGGGTGAAAGTTATGACTGTGGAACAGCATCTATTTTATGCCAGGAAATTCATCCTGCAGCCAGGAAAAGCGGCTATGCCAGGGCCCGGCAGCACCACAAGTGCCCATTGGGTGTGAAAGGAAAATGAGAGAGGGGAAAGTAAAGAAGAGAATACGTTGTGTAAAGAAACAGGCAATTCTCTCCCTCTGCTGTACTCTGTCCATTTTTATCTGTTAGACGTGCAGAGATCAAACCTCTCCATAATTCTTACTAGCAGTGACTCATATCAGCTGCAGTGCCAGCTTGGCTTCATCTCAGAACAGCTGAATGCATCTGAACGGTTTGTCAGGCAGTGTGAAAATACGTGACCTGCGTTTTGTTTCCAGACACATTAGCATCACTTTCCCAACATAACGGATCAGCACTTGGCCACTTATTCTGAAGCAGAAGCGGCATTTCTCAAGAAGCACCAGCTTTTACCACCTTTCACTTATCACAGTTCTAGTGAGCAGTGCTTAACATCTCATGTGAACACCAAGCAACGTGCTCTGGAGGAAAACAGAAAGATGCTTCTGCCAGGAACCAGTTCAAGATAATTTCTGGGTACCAGAATCATGCATAACATTAAGAGAAAAACCTAACACACAGCAGCTTCTTGCTGTTCTCCATGTGTGATGCTGAAATATGCAGCTGAGCAGAGCAAACCAACTGCAGCAACTATTAATGGGTTCTTGTGCTATCAGTCTTTCAAGGACCCTTCAAAGTACAGTTGCTTTGAGGGAGTTTCTCTTTCCCCTTCCCTTCACCTTGACCAGAGTATTTTTAGCTGTACTGACAGACTTGCCAACACTTTCACCTTCGATTCTTTGCAAGGGAATTTCTGACAACACACAGCAATGAATGAACCATATCTATCCAGGTCAAGAGAGACAGAACAAAAACGATGGGCAAAAGCAAGTTCCCAAAAGATGTTTTCCATATTTTTGCCTTAATATTTACCTCCTTGCCTTTCCACAGCCTCCTCTACTCATACAGAGAACTTGTACCTGATTTCAGTAAGCTCAGAGTTTGTCCTGAGATGTTGCTTGACAAGATCAGCCAGCACTTGCACACAGGCAGCTTGATAAAGCTACTCACAGCATTTGCAGGAGAAAGTGTTTTTCTACTGTTTTATAATCTCTTCATTTCTCATAGCATCTTATATTCACAGCAAACTTTACTGTCCCATTTGACACACTTCTTCCCATATGGAAAACTGATCAAACGTGCTGGACTTTATACACCTCAATGTAAAAACCATGTAAATATGCTCCAAATACAAGAACCCACTCCACAATCCAGCTTAAGCTCCTCAAGTGTTCTCCTTTTGTACCGAGTGGATAAGGCCCAGAAGAAAGAATATATCAAAGCACACTCCTTACTGGGTACCTTTTCAGACAAGGCCTTTAAACTGCCCAGAAACCTCTGCCAGAAATCCTTGAAGAGGGGCCGATCAATTCTCTTCAGGCTTTCTTTGGTGCTGGCATCCACGCTGACATACAGCTGCGTTACTGGCTCAAGGCTCCTTGGAAATAAAAAGGAGAAGGCAATTGTTTTCAGCCATCACTGCTAGTTGAATTTGTGTTTTCCTAACCAAGCACAAGTAAAATTCAGGATTTCTAAACAAACTGCTCTGCTGCTCCAGTAGCAACAGGAACTATCCAGTATTTACAAGGAAAACAATCCAAATCCAGTGGTTCATCTCCACCGGGTAACTATCATCTTAATAGCAAGACATTACAACTTACTTTCAACAAATACACCCCAAAGCTAAGAATATCACATACAGAGGCCTTGGCTGATCTTTTCCTTACTCAACATATTTCACTTCAGTGTTAACTGTAGCACATGCAGAAAGGCTTCCCAAACCAGGCTGCGAGGGGTTAGTATGAGGCACTGAAAGGCTCTGCTTCTCCTCATGGTTATAAACCATAGAGCTCAGCCCCTTTCCCACATTCTATTTGCTCTGATAGAGAAATAGTCCCATTTGAGAGAAATGCAGCCACAATTCAGCTGCTTTCTACTGCTGGACACCCTGACCTCACCTGTCCTGCAGATGCCATCAATCAATAAATTTTGGAAGAGAAATCAAAGCTGTTTAGAAAATAAAACCAAACACAATTCCCCTGCATGCTCTCCTTCCACTTCCAAGGCTCTTATTTCATATAAATCCTGCAGTCCAGTCTTTCTGGTCACACAATGCCAGTGAGCACAGCACCTGTGAGCCCAACAGCAGGACCTTTTAAAAAGGTTAAACCTTGTCTGGAGCATGAAGAGCTTGGGTTGCGTCTAATCCCTTCCATAAACCCCAAGGGTATAAATGAGAAGCAGCACCACTGCAGACCACTGGCAAAGGGATAATGAAGGACATTAAAAGGAACAACCTAAACAAGCTCCCTTGCCACAGACAAACTGATCAAGCCAGTAAATGTAACACATATCCACCCTTCACGGCATCTTCCATGGAATGATGCATCCTAATTGTACTGTGCATCTCTTCAGCTCTCTACACTTTTAGGACATTTCGCACGCATTGTTTGGGAAGTCTGTTAATGAACAGGTCCCAGCTTCATTTGGCTCTTTAGAGAAGAAGAAATTAGAAAGTATTGTTCAGCTGCCAACAGTGACACCAAAAAATACACCAGCCTCTGCCCTCCCCAAAGGTGACAAAGGGACAAGAAATTGTCCCAAATGAGACCAAGCAGTCAGGAAAATCCTTAACAGGACATTTGAACAACCTCTCTGAACACTGTCTGTGTTTAGAAGCATGAAATAGCCCAGAACAAATAAAACATTTTAGATTTGAATAAATAGAATCAACTGTTTTGCAAAGAAGTTTGTCAGGCCTTGCAGCCCAAAGCCACAGCCTCCAAAATGATCAAGTGCTCTAGAAGTGAGTGGATTGAAGCATTCAGTTTCAAAGAACATGGCCAAAACACTCTTTTTTTTACTTAATGCTGCATTTGCCTAATTAAAAGGGGCTCCATGGAAGATGGAGCTTTCAAAACATGAGCTGAGAAAAGTCACCTCTTCTCTGAGGATTTCGATCCTCAGGACTGGCAAAAGCCAGACCCACTGTTGTACTGGAGAAAATTAAGGAATTGGAAGAGATCCCAGGGAGGGATTTCTGCCTCACACTGCTCTGAAATGGAGTGGTCCACAGGGCTCCGCTATGGCTGGAACTGGAGTGACGTTGACCTTGTGTATGTTCTGCCATAGGGGAATGAGGACAAAGGGCACAAACTGATGTTCCTGGTACACAGGTATATTCCATACTCAACAGGAAATATTGTTGCATAGTACTAGGATGGATTTTCCAACATTCCTCCTACTTTATTGGTTGTCATTTCCAATCTAGCTGAGATCAAATTCACTGCATTTACCACATCTGAACCTGGGCAGTGATTTCTGACTGAGCAGCACAGCACAACTCAAGAGCAATAAATTCCTTAGGCCACCAGCCATGAGGGGGTTTCCCCATCCAGGCAGGAGACAGCCTGGTCAATGAGATAAAGAACAGAAACAGAGGAGAGGACTCGAGCCAGTAACTGCTCAATACATGCTCATGTACTATAAAACCTCCTGTGTGTGCCTGGAGACAGATGAAGCTGCAGTTACAGAAACATAGACTGGTTTGGGTTGGAAGGGACCTTACAGTTCAGCCAGTTCCAACCTCGTGCCATGGGCAGGGACAACCTCCATCAGACCAGGTTGCTCCAAGCCTCACCCCAACGCTCAGTAACACCAGGGCTGGACTTCAGCAGCACCATCATCTGACAGCATTCTGATAAGTTCCCAACCCCTTGCACCACACGCGCTGTTTCCTTGCGGCACTGCTTCAGATTTTCAGATTGCTTCAGATTGTTTGGAGACACTGGCACAGGGTGCCCAGAGAAGCTGTGGCTGCCCCATCCCTGGCAGCATTCAAGGCCAGGCAGGACAAAGCTTGAAGCACCCTGGTCTAGCGGAAGGTGTCCCTGCGCATGGCAGGGGGTTGGAAGTGGATGAGCTTTAAGGTCCCTTCCAATCCAAACCAGGCTGGGATTTTATGATTCTGTTAAAAGCAGCCTGGATGCTCAACAACATCTGCCACGGGCATTCTCGGCATTTGTGAAAATTCTTTCATCAGAGACCATGAAAATGTTTGGAGTGTTTTAGCTCAAATCCAAGCAAGAGGAAGGTTAAAAACTACTGATACCACTTTGGCAGAGGAGTAGTACGTGCATTTCACCTTTTCTTACCCTGCACTCTAGGTTTTGCTGGAGACCAATCTTTGGTTTGAGCTGTTACAGCTGGTCTTAGAATCATAGAATGGTTTGGGTTGGAAGGGACCTTAAAGCTCATCCAGTTCCAAACCCCTGCCTTGGGCATGGACACTTTCCACTAAAAGACCAGGTTGCTCCAAGCCCCATCCAAACTGTCTTACGAAGTTAGAACAAAGATCAGACTGCACAAGAAGCTCACAAAAGAAAAAGGCAATTTACAATCTCAGTCTCCTGCTCTGGTTGTCAGAAACACTAGTTATCATCCGTGCCCTCAAGCCAACACGCAGCTCACTCGCTCTTCTTCCGCTGCACATTCAGGAGGTACTATATTATATCCTCTTTCTTTTCAGAAGTAACCCCACTTTGAGATATAGAAAGGAAAAATCAAACTGGTAGAAAAAGAGACAAGAAACAGCATAGGGAGACAAAGGTTAAAATGAAATAGACGTCGAGTGGGCTTCTTCGCTGCCAACACAATGCTGACTGATGAGCAATAAAATGGAACTAAACCACAAGTCTGCACTCAAATGTTTTAGTAGGGAGGTATTTTGTACAACTCTTACCTAATCTCATCTGGGAACTGTGCATTTGTAACCAGGAAAGTAGAGATGCTGTGCTGGTGCAGGAGCCTCACAAACCGATTGATCTCTGGGTACATGATGGGCTCTCCCACCAGTGACAGCGCACAGTGCTTTACAGTCATTGCTTCCTCAAAGCGAGCTGCTTGTACTCCTGAAACACCTGCAAACAGAGGGGAAAAACAGGCTTAAAGCAACTAACACCCCCACCCAAACCATGCATCTGAATCAAAACCAAACCCTGGCACAAGAAAGAGCAAAACCAGCTGGAGCCCTCCTGAAGGGAAGGGTACATCAGGGCAAAGCCAGTGTCCATCAACCCACCGCACAGCGTATGCCCAGATACACGGAGCTCGGGGTTTTGTGTGTCCTGTGGACTACTGCAAGTAACCTTCTAGTAATGTTTGGGTCCAGCTTCCATTGCTAACACTTCAGTGAAGCTGCCTGGATGCTGAGGCAGAAACACAGGAGACAGTTTAATGCCACTTGACATAGGTGTCTTGAAAAGGAAAACCAGGGTATGCCTGTGTCTGCTGCTGACCCCCATGGTCCCACAGCCCCACAGGGAGCAGCTCCCCAAGAAGCCAGGCATACTCCCCACACAAAGCACCAACAACCAGGTCCGAATCCATACTGGCAACCGCATGAAATGCAGCTCCACAGAGGATGCATTCAAAAAGAAAACTCAACGGATGACACCATCCTGAACAGCAAGAGACGTTTCAAGAACAAGAAGAAGAAAACACCAGGAGCTCAACTGCAGCATCCATGTGAAAATGTTGTCTGCAGGTTTAACCAACCTGAGCCACATGTGTTGCACTCATCTGAGGGCAGGGGAGAGTCAAATACTCCTCCGGGAGTCCTCAGTACAGGAAAGACATGGACCTGTTGGAGAGGGTTCAGAACTGATCCACAAAATTTATCAGAGGGCTAGAGCAGCTCTGCTCTGGAGACAGGCTGAAAAAGTTGGGCTTGTTCAACCTAGACAAGGGTCCAGGAAAACCTTATTGCAGCCTTTCAGTTCTTAAAAGGGGCCTATAGGAAAGATGGGGAAAGACTTTTTAGCAGGGCCTGGTGTGATGGGATGAGGGGTGATGGGTTTAAACTAAATGAGGGAGATTCAGGCTGGATGTGAGGAAGGAATTCTGTACAATGAGGGTGGTAAAACCCTGGCACAGGTTGCCCAGAGAGGTCCATCCCTGGAGGCATTCAAGGCCGGGCGGGATGTGGTTCTGGCAACCTGATCTAGTTGAAGATGTTCCTGGTCATTGCAGGGGGACTAGAAAAGATAAGTTTTGAAGGTCCCTTCAAACCCAAACCATTCTGTGATTCAATACCAGACTGCGTGTTCAGATATGAAATCAGCTGACTATAAACAAGCTTTTGTTCCAAATATGTCCCTGCATGTTTCTTTGACATGCCTTGATGTACTCTGATAATATCAGAGGGTTTAGATTGGGGATTGCTCTGTTTTAAAGAAACCAAAGCTTTGAGTTTGAAACAAGGTCCTCAGCTCACCTTGTGTTGCCTAGAAGCTGGAGCTCAGAAAATTATATGCTAGCTCCAAAGCTGAGATAAAAAGAGGTGTTGGTGGATATTGCTTCAGCCTCACATAGAAAAGCTGGTTTCTGATCAAAGCAGAGCTCGATGCATGATAAAGCAGCCAGACTCAGCCCCGAAGAAGTGACAGGACTAATGGTTAATGCTGCCGAAACTTGACAGTACTAAATGAGAACCTCATTTGAAAAGAAAGCAGCATCTCAACCACAGACTGAGATTAAAGGGTAACTTTCCTTTTCCTAAAGCTACTCTAAGTCAACTTTGAATTTGACTGATTTCTCTCCCCCAGCACCTTGCCACTGGCAATTACCTTGTGCCAGCTTTAGAAGCAGACAGAAAGTAATTCCAACAGCAAGTAAAGTTTGAGAGTCACTTTCTCAAAGCAGTTGACATCAAATGTAGCATATGGGACATACACTGCAGAGAGGGCAGAGGTTTTGTAGGAATCATTTGACTACACAAATCAGAAGATAGACAGGGATAAACTAAAAAGGCTTCCTATGGGAAACACAGTGCAGTACTTGGTGCTGTGTAACTGCAGCTTCAGTCACAAATAAATCTCAATAATTCCTGAAAATAAAAGTAATCATCCATTAATGAAAAATACCAGAACCCTCAAGCTTCAGAGCTAACACAAAAGCTCCCAGTACATTAAACTTGGGCAGTGTATTTCCTATCAGGTTACGGGGTGACTCCTTTTGCCTTCTGCCTGCCCACACTTTCCCATAAGAATCCACATTCCTCACCAGCCGGGCTAGCCTCAAGCACTGTGGAAGCCTCTGTGCACTCCAAATAAAAGGATATGACAATTACCAAGATGCACAAGAAGCAAGTCCACACTACTCCCTTAAGGCAGCAGTAGACACCCAATGGTTGACTCATGTTCTAATGTCAAAACCCAGGCAGAACATCTCAGAAAACAAGGTGTGCCACAACAGTTTCTTCTCACCTCTTTCTCATATTACAAATCTCACGCCTCCTTCCCAGCATTTCACAGAAGTACAGAATTATTTAGGTTAGAAAAGATCATCAATCCGGACCACCAATTCCGCACTGCCAATCCCACCACTAAGCCACATCCCTGAGTGTCACGTTTTTAAATACCTCCAGCGATTTGCTTTGAGGATGCTGATGCTGCTTATCTTCCAAAAGCATCACTCAGGGAAGAAGTGGGAAAAGTTACCTTTGAACTGCTTGATCATTTTCTGATGGTTCTCAATAGCCTCCTGCAAGATCATTTCGGGTTGGTCTATCTTCCATCGCCACTCTGTGCCCACTGGATTTGTATGATGCCTGAAGGAAAAGAGTTATTCACTGTCATTTGTAACACGCATGGGAAGGATCATCTGCCACCCTACGGACTTTGACATCGTTAATAATATTAAAGGTAACAAGAAATTCTCAGTACCATCTTGCTTCTGACACAGCTTTTGTATATCATCTGTGAACACCACTCTGATACTCCTCTCCTTCCAGGCTCTCATTACCCCAGAAGGAAGAATCGACCCTGCAGTTTATATGGAACTTGATATACCTATTTTGAATTACAGGTAAAAGGTCTTTAAGCCAAAATGATGCTCTGGAGCCAGAAAGACCTCTATAAAGAAAGAAGAAGAGGTTCTACATCCATTTCAGACTACAACTATGCATATCACCAGAAAAGCAAGGTCCTAAGCCATTGAGCTGCGATCTTAAGCAGAAGTTCTCCCCTGTGAGGGTGCTGAGGCCCCAGCACAAGGTGCCCAGAGGAGCTGTGGCTGTCCCATTGCCAGCAGTGTTCAAGGCCAGGTTGGATGAGGCTTGGAGCAACCTATCCTAGTGGCAGGCATCCCTGCCCATGGTAGGGGGCTGGAGCTGAATGAGCTTTAATGTCCCTTCCAACCCAAACCATCTATTGGCTTACGATTCATGCCAAGCCTAAGGTGCACATAAAGTGAGCCTTATGATGTGTCTCAAGCTGACTCTTCAGTCTTCCAACTCAACAGAGGTCTAAGAAGAGCAGACAGACAGCTGCAGTCCATATGGAAGAAAAACAACTGCAACCCATCTCACAGGAGGTAAATAAAAGAGTGTTTTTCAGCTCAATTGCCTGGAAAGCTGTTTCATTCATTCAGGTTGCTACCATTAGAAAAATAAGCATTTCAGCTTTCATTATCATTAGGGCTGCTGTTTCCACATTTCCTCTTAAAAGTGACAAATGACATTTAGGGGACGATGAGGTAGAGGCACCTGGAATGTACCATGCATGGTGATTTATCCCAGTTACTGCACAGTTCAACTGACACTGGTCTGACTTCCATGGTTCAGCCCCATATTCCAGACACAGGCTGCTGCTACTGCTCAGAAATACCGAGTGGGTCATTTTGAAGGGGAACAGTGTGAAATGGTAGGCAGTGCAATATCCCTGATACCTGTTGGACGGACAGGATGGCCCGGCACAAGCAATCCAGGAGGTTCCTCGATTGCGTAGAAGACAACTTCCTTCTGCAAGAAATAAAGGAGCCGACAAGGAGAGGTGCCATGCTTGACCTCGTGCTCACCAACAGGGAAGGGCTGGTCAGAAATGTGACACTCCAGGGCAGCCTTGATTGCAGTGATCATGAGATAATCGAATTTAAGATCCTCAGGACAGTGAGAAGAGCGTGCAGCAAGCTCACTGCACTGCACTTCAAGAGAGCGGACTTTGGCCTCTTCAGGAACTTACTCAGTAAGGTTCTATGGGATATAGCCCTAGGGGGCAGGGGGGCCCAAGACTGTTGGTTGATATTCAAGGATCACCTGCTGCATGCTCAGGAGCGATACATCCCTACTAGAAGGAAGTGCAGCAGGAGGG